>CM032484.1:16024464-16036709 GCA_019059595.1 Marasmia exigua
ATTGCTAATGATAGCAAGCGCTTGAGGTCATTGTCGGAAACACGCTTTACTAGCGTGATGTAAAAAATGCATACGGACATCTTTTTTTTTTGTTCTCCCAGAGGAAATGCGTGACGCATACCCGTCCACCTGTGGCGGACGGGTTATGTCGGACTCCCCCCCGCATAACGGCGGGGGTCTACCAACTAAAACCCCTGGGCACCCTCTCATCGTCCATAGTGGGGGTCGTGGTGACGGGCACGAAGCCATGTGCACGACCCCCTGGACGGAATAGTGACATCTACCGAAACAACGCCAAACCATCTGCTTGATTGCTTTCTAAAGCTACATCTGCTTTTCACAAGCCCCATCTAACGGAAACCGCTGAACTATTTTTCCTATGCTAAGGAAAAAAGTACTAAATGAAATGACTCTGTTTCATACTAACGAGACGAGCCATGAGCTCTTGACAAAAATACTCGCAGACTTCGAGCTTTGTACATCACTAGGTACAATTAGCCAGCTATTTGGATCATATTGGAATTTGTGAACACGTTCATTAGACATGTGAAAAATCTATGACTGGCAATATTCCACATAGCAATTACAGCATAATCACCACCACGCACTTTATTTGGCTTTTATTGCAATGCATTTTATCATGCAGCGGTATTTCCGGACCGATACAATATTGAAAGGTTAATAGTTTTTTCGACGACCCGTTTGGAACAGTGGTAGTGAACGCTGCCTCTGGTGAAAGGGTTGCGGGTTCGATCACTGTACAAACATTTGTGTGCATGTACATGTCTCTTTGTATTGGTCTGGGTGTTTTCTATATATTACAAGTATTTATTTACAAAAGATAAGTATTATATGTATTATTTGTAATCCGACTGTTGATTCTCGAGAGCCCAGTAACTGGTTAGCGTCCCAAGATTCGGTCCAGGAAGAACCATGGGCTGGTGGAGGCCGGCAACGCATCTGCAATCCTTCTGTCGAATGGGACGTCTATGGGCGGTGGTAATTACATATCATCAGGTGACGAAATTCCATTGGATATTGATTTATAACCGTGGGAGAGCCACGCTTCGGCATGAATGTACCAGCTCGACCGGAGTGATTCCACGGGCTCATAGAAAACCGGCTTGAAGCAGCACTGTGCTGTGTTTCGCTGCGTGAGTGAGGGTACCGGAGACCCAATCCGAGGGAAAGGGGACATGTGACTCCACTGGTGTCGCAGGTGACCATGGGCGGTGGCAACCGCTCACCATCAGGTGATCCATCTGCTCGTCTGCAACCTGTTAAATTAAAAAAAAAATGTAACCATCGTCAGATTACGGCGAAGCACGTGCTTACCAAGATTTGTCTAATTGCATTATTTAAAGTTAAAACCATGTATGTTCCGAATTTTGCGAACATAACTTGGGTTTGTGATCTTCAATCCGCATTGGGCAAGCGTTGTGATTAAGCCTAATCCAATCATAGTAGTGATGACTTGTTTTCTATGATGAAGTCCTCGGCCCTGCAGTGGGACAGTATGTAGGTAGGTACATAAAATCAAGGTGTATACAGGGTGTATCTGTGGACATTTACATCCCTTTAACAACGTGTTCTACCAACCATTCTGAACAACATTAAGTTCTACGCCTTTTCGAAATTAGTCGAATTTTATCGACTTCCCATACATAATGATCAAGCCACGTGACGGACTTGAAATATGAGAAGTTGAATTTTTTTCATGCAAATTTCCAAAAGTCATAGAACAAATGTTGTTAAAAATGATTCATAAAACAGATGGTTAAAGGGATGCAAATGTTCACAGATACACCCTGTATAGGTTACACCTTGATTTTTTCAGTATCCGAGAAACTTCTCAGGAGCTATTTGGGCGAAAGTCTGATACTTAACTTTTAAGTTACATGATAAACATTGAACTATTTAAATTTCATTCCATAAGATCATGTTTTGCGATTAAAACAATTTTAATCAACCGGGCGGTGTAAATGGCGTCCACATTAAAATGTAAAATCCCGGGCGTCAGAGAGGTTTAATTTCCTAAGGGTGGTCCTATCGTCTCCAAGGTTCCGTAAAATAATGAAAAACCGGAACAACAAACGTAAACAATATTTTTCATATACCTTGATGTTTGTTCTACCATTCGCTCAGCGGTGATACCATCGCGAGATAACCTGCACATTTTTTTTTATGTGATAGGTGACCGACGAGCAGATGGATTACCTACCTGATGGTAAGCGATTGGCACCGCCCATGGGACTCCCGCGACACCAGTGGAGTCACAAGTGCGCTGCCGACCTTTATAGATTTCGGATAGCTTTTGAAGCGTAAAACTGTGAGTCAGTTGGTCTGGTTCCCCTGTTAAAGGGTTGCGAAGGTCAGATGACAGTCGCTTCATTATAATTACCAGATTCCCCAAATCTTAAATGATGGCCTAAACGTACTCTAGACTCCAAAGTGACAGCTATGGACGCAGAATTATACGCTAATATGGAGAGAAATAATAATATGGACTGACGATTTGAGAAAGATGGCTGATTGGTTGATGGAAAGAAAGAGATCTGTTTGACTTTATTATGTGTCAGAAGAGCACAGTCCCTCCACCAGCCCATGGTCCTTCCTACCGTCTCGGCATACGGACCGAATCTTGGGAGACGCTCACCAGGTACTTGCTAAGGGCTCTTTCCCCGGTGCGATTCTTCACTCCCTACAAAATCTGTGTCTGTGTCCCATCTCAATGTCACTTCTCCCCAAATGGGGCGTGAAACACCACAACACAAGCGACTCGCGCTCGGGCAGTTCCACATCAATCAATCTCCTTCCTAATATTAAGCCTTTTGTGTGCAAACGCACGCAACCGTCGAAAACCTTCTGCAGAGTTGACCATCTCTTGATGGTATACTGGTCCTATCTCGTTTCTGTTCCAGTCATTCAGCATCTGTTGCCGCTCTTCTTCATACAGCTGACATTACCACAGCACATGGTCCCGAGTTTCATCAGCTTCTCCACAGGGACATACAGGTGACTCACAGAGAGTCATCGCGTGCAGTCTGCTGTTAAAACTCCCATGTCCTGTAAATATTTGTGACACAGCGTAGTCTGGTTCCACCCAACCGGCCGATAATCTCATTTCTACGTCTGGGAAAAACTGCGACAACTCTCTTCCTTTGTCGCTGGTCGACCAGCGCTCCTGCCATTGGGCAACAACATCTCCGAATATTCTACGTTTAAGTGCCGTCTGCTCCTTGTCTGTGGCTTCCTTTGGGCACTCCTGGGCGAATCGTCCCACACGAACGACTTCTAAGTCGGCCGGCAACACCGCAGCAAGCACGGGCAGCGCTGATGTGCTAACAGACCTATAAGCCTTCGTGAGCAGAATCATTGCAGGCCGCTGGGTGCGCAGCAAAGCTCGCTTCACCACGAAGATGCTTGCCCGGTGCCACCAAACTGCCGCAGCGTAAGTAAGACTTGCAACATAGGTCTGTCAGGGGTTTGTCGTTGCCTTTTGGCAAAACCACTAGTCTTCCGGTCTTCCATATGGCTGGGAACACACCTTCTCTTATGCACGCGGAAAACATATACAGCATTTCCTCTCCACTCGCTCTCCATGCTCGCTTTATGATCCGTGGCGTCATTCCATCCATTCCCGGTGCCGTGTTTGGTAGATCTTTGACTATTCGCGCCAGTGCCTCCCGGTTGGGTGGATCTGAGTCTCGTCCAGTCGGGGCACACGCAGCAGCTATTCGGACCTGCCGGTGGGCGGCGGCAATCGGTTACCTGGCCATGGGGCCACTGTAGCCCATGCTACAGTAAAAAAAAAACTGGCCCCATGGCCAGTGTAGCGGGTGTATGGACACCCGCTACACCAGTGGAGCCATCCTTTAAACCCCCCTTTCCCCCGGATTGGGCCTCCAGTACCCTCACTCACGCAGCGAAACACAGCACAGTGCTGCATCACGCCGATTTTCTGTGAGGCCGTGGTATCGTTTCCGTCGAGCCGGCCCATTCATGCTGAAGCGTGGCTCTTCCACATTTGGCTAAATTGTTAATTAGTGCTTTTTTTCTTATCAGTTATATTCAGTATCAACTTTGTTTTTAACTTATAGGGCTTTTAACAATTACACAAATTAGGTACGTCATCATCAGTCGGATTTACACCTTGGCGCTTGCAAAAAACGCCACAAAGATAAGATATAGATGGTTTATGTTGCGAAAGTTGTGTGGTCCCGGCAGAGTAGAATAGGCCACCCTCACTCTTACCGAGGTATCGTAAAAGGCGACTAAGGTAAAGCTGCTGCTGGTATGATCATCAGCACCCAGAGAAGGAAAACTCTGCATTTATATCAAAACCCTCGCCAACCCGTCTGCCAAGCGTGGTGAGTATGGCAATTACCCCTTATGTGATTGAGGGAGGCCCGTGCCCCAGCAGTGGGGACTTAAATGGGCTGACGACGATGTTGCGAAAGTCCAACTGGATGCTAAGGATCGAACTGATGGAGTCTCGCCACAAAGTAAACTTCAGCTCATTTGTGGTGAGAGTGCTGGCCCACTCCTTGTTGACCTTTATTAAGGCAGACTTCTGGCCGCAGGGAGACGTCTTTCAGACGTTTTGAGGAAGGCTACAAGATTTTTTTTTTTTTTTTTGACGTTGTGAAATGCCGCCTTATACGTACCCTCTTACCGGAGGGAAGGCGGGTTATGTCGAGCTCTCCTCTACAAATCAGTGGGCCTATTCACGTGTGCATTCGACATTCGTGCGACATAGAAGTCGAGTTAAAGATTTGTATGAAATCTTTGTCTCAACTTCAATGTCTAGTGCTCAAGAATAGGCCCTCTGATAGATAGATAGATAGATAGATAGATAGATATACTTTATTGCACAAAAAAAACACAACTTTAAAAGGCATTACAGAAACTTAATTGTACAATTTCGGCGGTCTTATCGCTGGAAGCGATTTCTACCAGACAACCTCCAGGCAAAGGACATTTGATAGTAGAGGAGGGGTAGGTGGTGCAATATTGAAAAACGGAAATAAGAGTGAACTGTATATATATATTAAAATATTTATAATGCTAATACATAAATAAACAAAATATTATATACTAATAAATAAATATGTTATGCTTGGATAGAATAATATAAAGTACTAGACATACATTCATATAAATTAGGATCTTAGACGGACCATCGACTACTACCGATGACTGGACCTGTAAAAACTTAAAGGGATTGCTATTTATTTATTTAAAAGGTGAGTTTTGACTCTGATGATGATGACATTTTATTTTAGTCAGAACAAGAACTACTCAAGTCGTGACGTCAGAGTTTGTTTAATAAATTACTAATACAAGTAAAAAAACGTTATCATAATCCTACGGATCACCAACAACAAAATTGGGGCTCTCCTCGCAATTACGCGGGCGAAGCCTCGCGAAAAGCAGGAGCCTCTTACCTTGTTATCCTATCATTACCTAGCGCCTTTATTTAGAAATGGGTCCATACCTGAAACAAAGAGAGGGACTGTTAAACCGAAGTACTGAATAAAATATAGGTATAGAGGGGCTATCAGTAATATGAAACATCTTACTTCGGCATGAATGGGCCGGCTCGACCGGAGTTGTACCACGGCCTCACAGAAAACCGGCGTGAAGCAGCACCGTGCTATGTTTCGCTGCGTGAGTGAGGGTATCGGAGGCCCAATTCGGGGGGAAAGGAGACTATAAAGGTTGGCAGCGCACTTGTGATTTCACTGGCAATCGCTTACCATCAGGTGATCCCTCTGCTCGTCTGCCAGCTATGTCATAAAAAACATATTTTTATATTGGTTAATTATATAGTTTCAGCATACATTTCACAAGATTGATGACTGTTTAAATAATTGACTAACTAATTTTATTAATATGAATATCAATCAATTCTGTAGATTAGGCGATATTGTTATATCTAACAAATAATAATTTAATGAACACGAACTGAATTTGTATTATATTAAATAAATATTTAAATACTTTTGATTACTAAAAAATTAAGCAAGTATGTTTTTTTTTTAATATACTACAAACTATACGGATACTGGTTCCGTGCCTTTTTTGTCCTTATTCTATTTTTAAAGGGTTACAAAATTTTAAAAATTGCTCCACGATAAAATTTAAATGAAATAAAATTACTAATAAAATTATTATAATTATTGTTTGATCTACTCCCTGCAGCCGAATTCTTACATCGAACCACTCGCAAGCGATTGTCATTCCATTCTCATCATCTCGATGGATGGCGGTCTAATACTGTGCGTTTCTCCCGGAACTTTCTATCACGTACCTCAGTTCTGTGGAACGGTTTGGCTGCAGGAGTATTTCCGGACGGCTACGACTTAGGGATCTTCAAGAGAAGAGCGTACTCTTTTTTAAAAAAAGGCCGGCAACACATTATCGATCTCTCTGATTTCGCAGATGTTCATGGGCGGCGATGATTACTTTCCATCAGGTGACTCGCTTGCTTGTTTGTCCGCCTCTAGCATAAAAAAATAAAAATTACAATAGCTTGAGTTTGAGCGACTGCCTAAACTTATGCATGATTATTGTTACTAGGTTGAATTTTAATTTAGTGTAATTGTAAGTAGGGTGTTTTTTATTTTGTCTCGAGGGTATTTAGTTGTTTTTTATGTAGTTTACGGGCCTCAGAGAAGGGGTTTTGAGGTATGTAAATATTTTAAGCAAGCATGTTTGTTCCTATAAATTTGAAATCTATACTAATACTAATAATAATAAAAAGAGGAAAGATTTGTTTGTTTGTTTGTAACGAATATACACCGAAACTACTGGACCGATTTCAAAAATTATTTCACCTTTGAAAAGCTACATTATAGCCCCGAGCAACATAGGCAGGGGAGTCAATGTTTGTGTGTGTGTGTGTGTATGTACCCGTGCGAAGCCGGGGCGGGCCGCTAGTGTACTACATTTTGGGTCATACTTCAACATCATCATCATCATCATCATCATCATCCCATTTAAGGCACGGGCCTTCTTCAATCACATGAGGGGTGATTGCCATACTCACCACGCTTGGCAGACGGGTTGGCGAGGGTTTTGATATCATGCCAGCAGCTTTACCTTAGTCGCCTTTTACGACACCTAAGCTAAGAGTGAGGGTGGCCTATTCTACTCTACCGGGGACCACACGGCGATCATACTTACTCATAATATATTTGCATGTTATACATATTGCAAAACATGTTATATATCTTTTTAAAACTAACTACTGTATACTTACCATACATTATGCAAATAAATATTATATTGTATTGTAAGTAGTTACATAATTGGTTTGCTTGATTATAGTTATGTTTCTCCGCGCACGAAAATTACTTTTCTTACATTTATACATTTACGTAGGTATCTGTTTTCTTGCTGACTAAACAATGGCGGTATTGAAACGTCATTTTAAACACGTTATAGTTTGCTTAAATTTTTTTCGAAATTCATATACAGAGCGTATCTTTGGACAATTACATCCCTTTAACCAGGTGTTCTACCAACCATTTTGAACAACATTTGTTCTCCAACTTTTCGAAATTAGTCGAAAATTTTTTCGACTCCCCATACAAAATGACCAAGTAACGTGATCGACTTTGTATGAGAAGTTGAAATTTATTTATGCGAATTTCCAAAAGTCATAGAACATATGTTCTTCAGAATAATTGTTAGAACACGTGATTAAAGGGATGAAAATGTTCACAGCAGTAGTAATATCCTCCAACCGATTACGGCTACGGCGGCCAATCTCAACGATCAGCCACGTACGCAGGATATATTATAGTGCTCAAGTGTGAGTGCAAACACAAGTGCACTCTCTTTTCCCTTACCGTCATATTCCGATGGGACACTACTGTGACACGACCAGAGAGGGATTGGGCGCAGGACCAACGGCTTAACGTGCTTTTCCGAGGCACGGGGGTACAAGAACGCCAACTTCCAGACTCCGGGCTGCCACTAAGAATTTCTAACCGAAAACTTAGGTACAAATTTTTGGCCCGACCCGGGGAGCGAACCCGGGACCTCTTGCACAGCCGTCGCTTTAAAGTGCGACCCATTTACCACTGCGCCATCGAGGCAGTCAGCAGTAGACGGCAATGTATAAAGGATACATTGCCTTCCACTGCTATCATTGTATTGGTACCTTTTTGGAGCCCAGGGTCTGCTTAGACCATGGACCATGATTCTTGATTTAGGGAGTCAGGTAACTACAATGAAGCGACTGCCGTCTGACCTTCGCAACCCTTTTTAACCAGGGAACCAGACCAACTGAATCATGGTTACACGTTTCAGAAACTATCTGACGCAGGTTTCCTCACGATGTTTTCCCTTCCTGTCGAGCTAATAGTAGAAATAAGCAAGATTTGTAAAATCCAGAAGTGTTTGCTTGGATTGGAACCCGGTTCCCCCATATGGGAGGTGGGTTTACCATCGCTCCGGGCGGGCCTCTAGTACCTAAATATACAATTACGAACATTTACCCCGCGATCTTCGACAGACAACATGGGGCCAGCTTAAGTTCAATAACTATCCTAAATCCCTTGTCAGGAGTTCCCGAGGGCTTACGGGCTCTTGTCGTGAGGGCGACCACACTCAGAGGATGCTACTTATAGTACCTATACGAGTTTGTGTGGTGTGCTAGTACCACTGTTTAATTTCAAGTGAAGATATTTTTTCTTAAAATGTCTTGAATTTAGATTTTTTCTGTCATACATGGCAGACGAGCAGAAGAATCACTTAATGTTAAGCTTTTTCTGCCGCAAAAAATGTCAAGAATTTAGACATTTTTTTTGTGACGAATGGCAGATTAGCAGAAGGATCACCTAATGTGATGACGTAAGCTTTTTCTGCCTCCCATGGCACCTCGAATAGCCACACTATTGGACTCACAAGTGCGCTGCCTTTTTACCCACTTTCCCCCTCGATTGAGCCTCAAGGTAGGCAATACTTTCTAGCCTACGTTCTGTGGAACGATTTGGTTGCAGGAGTCTTTCCCAAGGGCTACGATTTAGGGACCTCCAAGAGAAGAGCGTACTCCAAAGTAAATAACACACTTAAAAAATTTCATCTCGTGTTCAGGCGGGACTCGAACCCACCACACCTTCCACAATCCTCTTACTCTATTTTAAAAAGGCCGGCAACACATTAGCGATCTCTCTGATTTCACGGATGTTCATGGACAGCGTTGATTACTTTCCATCAGGTGACCCGCTTGCTCGTTCGTCCGCCTCTAGCATTAAAAGAAACACAACGCAGGTACCCCTTTACGCCAGTTTTTTTGTAAGGCTGTGGTATCATTCATGCCGAAGCATGGCAAATTGGGGCCAGCTTAAGTTCCATAACTATCCCAAATCCCTTGTCAGAAGTTCCCGAGGGCTTACAGGCTCTTGCAGTGAGGACGATCATACTCAGAGGACGGCTACTTATGGCTGCTTGTTTGTGGAACTAGCGCCGACTTTCAATTTTGACTACAGAATATTTTTAACAGACTTAAGTGAGACACCAAAAGGTTGTAAAAAAAACTTCTGCGTAAAAAAGCCGTTAAAAACCGTTTCAAAAAATATTTTTTATTTTTATATATATATATATATATATATATAATATAGATATATATATATATATATATATATATATATATATATAATAAAAACCAGAAACCACGAACTAAAATGAGTAAAATATTTTTGCCACAAATAAAATAAGAAGAAGACCTTATTGTCACTTTCCATCAGGTGAAAATGAGGTCAAGTGCAAAACCAATGAATATATATATATTATAACTCTGCGTAAAAAAAAGCCGTTAAAAAACGTTTCAAAACTATTTACAATATTTTTGCCAACAAATAAAATAAGAAGAGACCTTATTGTCACTTTCCATCAGTGAAAATGAGGTCAAAGTGCAAAACCAATTAATATATATATATAACTATGCGTAAAAAAGCCGTTAAAAAACCGTTTCAAAAAATATTTTACTCATTTTAGTTCGTGGTTTCTGGTTTTTTATTATTCTGGTTTATAGAAACCACGAAACTAAAATGAGTAAAAATATTTTTTGAAACGGTTTGAACGCGCTTTTTTACGAAGAAGTATATATATATAGATTAATTGGTTTTGCACTGACCTCATTTTCACTGATGGAAAGTGACAATAAGTCTTCTTCTTTATTTTATTTGGGGCAACAACTTCTCGATGAGAATTACTCTGCCAGTATCATGTTTAGATTTTAGCTTTTAAGCGGGACACCGAAGATAATCGCCAATTTGTCAAGTAAACTATTGAGAACATAAGTGTTAGTGTGTCGAGTTTTTTTTTCTTGGAATGTCAAGAACTTAGACAATTCATCACAGGATTTTTGCTCGAGCATCGCCTACGTTGGTGCGGTCATGTCTTGCAAAGCCGGAAGTTTATGTGGGAAACAAATGTAATTTGTCTAGCCATGCCATCATTGCCGGGTCCCGCCAGAAGGGATAAGTGTAGCTAGACATCGTAAAGGATGGCATGCTAATAAACTGACCACCAGGAATGCATAATACTGTGAGACGTGGAAGAGTTGAAGTAGGAAAGCAGACTGTAGTGAACTTCTGTCGAGGGTTAACTTGCAACTTCCGGTGCGTTCTAACACAAGAAGAAACTACCTTAGACTCCATGTGGATGCAAGTTCTACTAATTATGGACAGAATTCTTTCTTCAATCGAATCGACGAAGTACAAAATAGTGAGTACACATGTTGTATCACATAATTAAATATCGTGTTAAAATCCCGTTTTTGATATTATAGTTATAATGCAACGCGAAAATTAAAAAAAAAAGGAATCGTAATTATTTCGAAGCTTGTGAACTTAGCGAGACATAACTATTTTAAAAACAACATGAACACTAAATTATTTAATAGGTAATGTGATGGCACATATTTGTGTTAAGTATTAGTGTTGCAATTCTGATATGGCTAAATTCATTTTGTATCTGTCTGTGTATTATCGAATTTGTATGTAATTATATTATACTCCTAATTTGTATCTCTGGGCAAATTTTCCTCATGGCAACGGCCTGCTGGGATGATCGACTTCCGGAAAAGAGACCGCGTCTCAGTAAACTTAGTGTATTGGCTTTCGGAGTACGTGAGGTACCATGCTAGAGATGTGCTCAGGATACGACTCGCGGGGGTACTACGTTACCGGGTCCTGGAGGTCTGTTCAGCAATGAAAAGGTGCATTGCGCCAGATAGGGGGAAGTGGCGAGGTGAGGTCAGGTCGGTCAGAAGACCGTGATTGCGCCCTAGTGGTTTTAGTTAGGGTTTGAGTCCCACACACCACCTTGTTGCCCTGGTTTACCCTGGGAAAAAAAAAAGATGCCTTCAGGTTAGACCAGCTTCGGTGACGATTTGCGCAGCATGGCTGGCTGGAGCTGGGAGAGGTGTAGTCACAAAATTAAACCGCCAATAAACAGCAATTTTTCGCAACATGGACACCAGAACTCCGTTGGCGTCACAAGTGTGATGCCAACCTTTAAACTCAAAGGGTCTATCGGATTGGGCCTTCGCACCCACATACATAACGATCATGCACACCTGATCGGATAAACACTAGCAGACTGAAAACTAGCAGATGTCACACAATCTGCTAGTTTGTCCACTATGTTAGAATAATATCGGCCAACACCAAATTATTATATTAAGTTGGTACATAGTGGAGTTATTAAGTTAATTTTATGTTACGGTTGGTTAAAACTGCTTAGAGTATTGTTCTCATTCTCATGTAAAGTGCAAGCAAACGGGATTACTTAAATAAAAACAACGTTTATCACAACATAAAAAACAGTTTCATTTATTAGTTTGTACACTAACTATTATGTAAAAAATAAAATTGAGTAGCGGCGCTAGTGAACGCACATTAACCCCTAATCTTTGGGTCGTGAATGTAAGATCCTTTATAATTGTGTAGTAAATTGAAGTTTACGAAATGGGGAAATATTTATGCAATGCGGAAAGGTAGATTTCGGTATCACAAAAAGCAAGTTATGGACAATGAAAATCCTTTATTACTTTTAGGAGAATGTGTTTTATCGTGGAGAGCCATGCTTCGACATTAATGGGCGGCTCGACCAGAGTATAACTGACGAGAAGAAACGACTTGGCTGCGGTTCACGGTTCGTTTGTGGTGTATAACTCCCATTCACGTCAAAGAGAGG
This sequence comes from Marasmia exigua, assembly GCA_019059595.1. Classification (NCBI taxonomy): domain Eukaryota; kingdom Metazoa; phylum Arthropoda; class Insecta; order Lepidoptera; family Crambidae; genus Marasmia; species Marasmia exigua. Next base: position 16,036,678 of record CM032484.1, read on the forward strand.
CTCTCCCCACGGTAAATTAATATGTTTAACTC
>CM032484.1:16044629-16076849 GCA_019059595.1 Marasmia exigua
CCTGGAGAGCGACGTGGATGAAGGCTTGCCAACTGGTGCTTCGTTGGGCACAGTTAGTAGGCACTTACACTCGGGTTTATTGCAAAAGTTCTTTGCACTCGCGGCGTGTCACGAATTTAGGATGTCGAAACGGACCGGGGATTCTATTTTTTGAATCCCTTTAGACGATGCCACCAATATTATGAGTCTCTAGGGAATTGGCTTTTTAAAAAATAAAATTCGGGTTTAGATTTAAGCAGCCGTCTAGCTTGATGATGGAGTGAGACTGAGGACTGAATGTATGGGATCACAAGACTATGGGATGAAAGTGCTGACTGGCGAGAGAGTACGTCAGTAAAGGCAGAAAGGGTTTGGCATATAATTTTATAACACACCGAATGTTTGTCCAGGTGGGGATTGATCCGAACCCACGACCTTTGGCGTAAAAGGCAGGGTCACTACCAATTGCGCCATCCGGTCAGTCCAAATCTTATTCTTTATCTTTTATCTAGCCACGTGACGGACTTGAAATATGAGAAGTTGATTTTTTTTTTGTTCATGCAATTTCCAAAGTCTAGAAAAATGTTGTTAAGTGTTAAGGGATGTAAATGTTCACAGATACACCTGTATAGGTTACACCTTGATTTTTTCAGTATCCGAGAAACTTCTCAGAGCAAATTTGGGCGAAAGTCTGAGACTTAACTTTTAAGTTACGTTACTAATACATTGAACTATTTAAAAAATTTCGTTCCACAAGATCATGTTTTGCGATTAAGAACAATCTTTCAATCACCGGCCGGTGTAAAATTCGTCCACTTAAAATGTAAAATCCCGGGCGTCAGAGAGTTTAATTTCCTAAGGTGGTCCCTATCGTCTCCAAGGTTCCGTGAAAGAATGAAAAAACGGAACAACAAACGTAAACAATATTTTTCATATACCTTGATGTTGTATAATTGTATATAATTGTATAATTGTAAAATTGTATAAAAATTGTATAATTCTCACAACATCTCATAGGTTGACCTGATTCCGTACTAAGTAGCTTAAGCACTTGTGTTACAGATATCAGACAACAGAGGAACACAAATATATACTTAAATACATATATTACACCCAGACACTGAACAAACACAAGTGTTCATCGCACGAATGTTTGTCCAGGGTGGGGACCGAACCCACGACCTTTGGCGTAAGAGGCAGTGTAGCGGGTGTATGGACACCCGCTACACCAGTGGAGCCATCCTTTAAACCCCCCTTTCCCCCGGATTGGGCCTCCGGTACCCCCACTCACGCAGCGAAACACAGCACAGTGCTGCATCACGCGGATTTTCTGTGAGGCCGTGGTATCGTTTCCGTTGAGCCGGCCTATTCAAGCTGAAGCGTGGCTTTTCCACATTTGGCTAAATTGTTAATTAGTGCTTTTTTATCAGTTATATCACAGTATCAACTTTGTTTTTAAGCCCCATAAAGGGCTTTTAACAATTACACAAATTAGGTACGTCATCATCAGTCGGATTTACACCATGGCGCTTGCAAAAACGCCACAAAGATAAGATATAGATGGTTTATGTTGCGAAAGACGTGTGGTCCCGGCAGAGTAGAATAGGCCACCCTCACTCTTACCGAGGTGTCGTAAAAGGCGACTAAGGTAAAGCTGCTGCTGGCATGATCATCAGCACCCAGAGAAGGAAAACTCTGCATTTATATCAAAACCCTCGCCAACCCGTCTGCCAAGCGTGGTGAGTATGGCAATTACCCTTTATGTGATTGAGGGAGGCCCGTGCCCCAGCAGTGGGGACTTAAATGGGCTGACGACGATGTTGCGAAAGAAGTCCAACTGGGCTCTAAGGATCGTACTGATGGAGTCTCGCCACAAAGTAAACTTCAGCTCATTTGTGGTGAGAGTGCTGACACACTCCCTGGTGACCTTTATTGAGGCAGACTTCTGGCCGCAGGGAGACGTCTTTCAGACGTTTTGAAGAAGGCTACCAGATTTTTTTTCTTTTTTTTTTTGACGTTGTGAAATGCCGCCTTATACGTACCCTCTTACCGGAGGGAAGGCGGGTTATGTCGAGCTCTCCTCTACAAATTAGTGGGCCTATTCACGAGAACATTCGACATTCGTGCGACATTGAAGCCGAGTTAAAGATTTGTATGAAATCTTTGTCTCAACTTCAATGTCTAGTGCTCAAGAATAGGCCCCCTGATGACATTTTATTTTAGTTAGAACAAGAACTACTCAAGTCATGACGTCAGAGTTTGTTTAATAAATTACTAATACAAGTAAAAAACGTTATCAAAATCCTACGGATCACCAACAACAAAATTGGGGCTCTCCTCGCAATTACGCGGGCGAAGCCTCGCGAAAAGCAGGAGCCTCTTACCTTGTTATCCTATCATTACCTAGCGCCTTTATTTAGAAATGGGTCCATACCTGAAACAAAGAGAGGGACTGTTAAACCGAAGTACTGAATAAAATATAGGTATAGAGGGGCTATCTGTAATATGAAACATCTTACTTCGGCATGAATGGGCCGGCTCGACCGGAGTTATACCACGGCCTCATAGAAAACCGGCGTGAAGCAGCACCGTGCTATGTTTCGCTGCGTGAGTGAGGGTATCGGAGGCCCAATTCGGGGGGGAGGGGGGGGAAGGAGACTATAAAGATTGGCAGCGCACTTGTGACTTCACTGGCAATCGCTTACCATCAGGTGATCCCTCTGCTCGTCTGCCAGCTATGTCATAAAAAAAACATATTTTTATATTGGTTAATTACATAGCCTCAGCATACATTTTATAAGATTGATGACTGTTTAAATAATTGACTAACTAATTTTATTAATATGAATATCAATCAATTCTGTAGATTAGGCGATATTGTTGTATCTAACAAATAATAATTTAATGAACATGAACTGAATTTATATTATATTAAATAAATATTTTAATACTTTTGATTTCTAACAAATTAAGCAAGTATGTTTTTTTTAATATACTACAAATTACAACCTGTGCGGATAAAGAATGGGATTAGAAATGGCGGCGCATCTATTCACTTCTCGCTCGCACACTATTTGCGTCTATACTCGCACCCCACGAGTGCGAGTTGGTTGTATACGGATACTGGTTCCGTGCCTGTTTTCTGCTTATTTTATTTTTAAAGGGTTACAAAATTTGAAAAATAGCTTCACGATAAAATTTAAATGAAATAAAATTACAATAGCTTGAGTTTGAGCGACTGCCTAAACTCATGCATGATTATCAGAGGGGGGTTTTTGAGGTATGTGGATATTTTGAGCAAGCATGTTTGTTCCTATAAATTTGAAATCTATACTAATTCTAATAATATTATAAAGAGGAAAGATTTGTTTGTTTGCTTGTAATGAATAGACATTGAATACGTTCCGAATCAATTACAAAAAGTATATTTTAAATCTACAAAAATTAAGTAGTACGTAAATCTGTGCTGCCCATCCTCCATGCCCCTCTGAGAGCTTTTATATTAAATTTTTCAGACACACAAACACACACACTCGAACACACACACACACACACACACACACACACACACACACACACACACACACACACACACACACACACACACACACACACACACACACACACACACACACACACACACACACACACACACACACACACCCGCAAACATACACATAGACATGCATGAACACACGTATATAAAATATTATTATAATGATAATTCTATGTATAATAACACCAACGCTAGTTTATTGTATTTATTTTTATAGCAGTGCTCTTTCTATGGGTACATACAGAATACCAGCGCCGGGGTGGCACGACACCCCAACACATGGTGAATGTGCCTTTTCGGTGTTTTACTGTGTACCGTCATTATTTTAAATGTTAAATGTTATTGTTTTACACTGAATAAATATTTTTCTTTCTTTTCTTTCTTTCTTTCTAATATACTCCGAAACTACTGGACCGATTTCAAAAATTATTTCACCTTTGGAAAGTTACATTATTACCGAGTAACATAGGCAGGGGAGTCAATGTATGTGTGTGTGTGTATGTACCCGTGCGAAGCCGGGGCGGGCCGCTAGTGTACTATATTTTGGGTCATACTTACTCATAATATATTTGCATGTTATACATATTGCAAAACATGTTATATATCTATTTAAAGCTAACAACTGTATACTTACCATGTTTTATGTAAATAAATATTAAATTGTATTGTAGCAGTTACATAATTGGTTTGCTTGATTATAGTTATGTTTCTCCGCGCACGAAAATGACTTTTCTTACATTTATACATTTACGTAGGTATCTGTTTTCTTGCTAACTTAACGATACCGCCGCTGCGGTATTGAAACGTCATTTTAAACACGTTATAGTTTGCTTAGATTTTTTTCGAAATTCATATACAGGGCGTATCTTTGGACTATTACATCCCTTTAACCACGTGTTCTACCAATCATTCTGAACAACATTTGTTCTCCAACTTTTCGAAATTAGTCGAAAATATTTTAGACTCCCCATACAAAATGACCAAGTAACGTGATCGACTTTGTATGAGAAGTTGAAATTTATTTATGCGAATTTCCAAAAGTCATAGAACATATGTTGTTCAGAATAGTTGATAGAACACGCGGTTAAAGGGATGAAAATGTTCACAGCAGTAGAAGGCAATGTATACAGGATACATTGCCTTCTACTGCTATCATTGTAATGGTACCTTTTTGAAACCCAGGGTCTGCTTAGACCATGGACCATATTCTTGATTTGGGGAGTCAGGTAACTACAATGAAGCGACTGCCGTTTGACCTTCGTAACCCTTTTTAACAGGGGAACCAGACCAACTGAATCATGGTTACACGTTTCAGAAACTGACGCGGGTTTCCTCACGATAGATAGATAGATACACTTTATTGCACAAAATTTACAGATCTTAGCCTAAGTTATTATACTAAAACAATGTAGGCGGTCTTATCGCTAATAGCGTTGTCTTCCAGACAACCTCAGACGGTAGAGGAAAAGTATAGCGAATGTTTTCCCTTCCTGTCGAGCTAATAGTAGAAATAAGCAAGATTTGTGAAATCCAGAAGTGTTTGCTCGGATTGGAACCCGGTTCCCCCATATGGGAGGTGGGTTTACCATCGCTCCGGGCGGGCCTCTAGTACCTAAATATACAATTACAAATATTTACCCCGCGATCTTCGACAGACAACATGGGGCCAGCTTAAGTTCAATAACTATCCTAAATCCCTTGTCAGGAGTTCCCGAGGGCTTACGGGCTCTTGTAGTGAGGGCGACCACACTCAGAGGATGCTACTTATAGTACCTATACAAGTTTGTGTGGTGTGCTAGTACCACTGTTTAGTTTCGAGTGAAGATATTTTTTCTTAAAATGTCTTGAATTTAGATTTTTTCTGTCATACATGGCAGACGAGCAGAATAATCACTTAATGTTAAGCTTTTTCTGCCGCAAAAAATGTCAAGAATTTAGACATTTTTTTGAGACGAATGGCAGATTAGCAGAAGGATCACCTAATGTGATGACGTAAGCTTTTTCTGCCGCCCATGGCACCTCGAATAGCCTCACTATTGGACTCACAAGTGCGCTGCCTTTTTACCCACTTTCCCCCTCGATTGAGCCTCAAGGTAGGCAATACTTTCTAGCCTACGTTCTGTGGAACGGTTTGGTTGCAGGAGTATTTTCCAAGGGCTACGATTTAGGGACCTCCAAGAGAAGAGCGTACTCCAAAGTAAATAACACACTTAAAAAATTTCATCTCGTGTTCAGGCGGGACTCGAACCCACCACACCTTTCACAATCCTCTTACTCTTTTTTAAAAAGGCCGGCAACACATTAGCGATCTCTCTGATTTCACGGATGTTCATGGACAGCGTTGATAACTTTCCATCAGGTGACCCGCTTGCTCGTTCGTCCGCCTCTAGCATAAAAAGAAACACAACGCAGGTACCCCTTTACGCCAGTTTTTTGTAAGGTATCATTCATGCCGAAGCATGGCAAATTGGGGCCAGCTTAAGTTCCATAACTATCCCAAATCCCTTGTCAGAAGTTCCCGAGGGCTTACAGGCTCTTGCAGTGAGGACGATCATACTCAGAGGACGGCTACTTATGGCTGCTTGTTTGTGGAACTAGCGCCGACTTTCAATTTTGACTACAGAATATCTTTAACAGACTTCAAAAAAAAGAGGAGGTTGGTAAGGGATGGGGCTACCAAAAATGAGACAAAAAATGGCTTGAAAAACATTTTTCTGCGAAAAAAAACCCCCTACAAAATCCACGAACTAAAATGTGTAAAATAATATTTTCAACACTTTATACACTTCAAATAACATATTATAACCGTACACTCGAGAAAAGGTTTTACCGAAATCGGCGCCTAATCCCTGCTTAAATGTTGTATTAAATTACAAGATAGTATTGGGCGCCGACTTGCTCAACCTATTTGTTGATTTGTATGTTTTCTATGTGTTTGGTTTGTCTTGCTTCATTATTTAATTAATTATTCATAGGAAAAACAAATATTGTGAAGACTGTTTTTTTTTTAAACAATAAATTGTTTTTTTATTTATTTATTTATATGTATTATCAAATTTGTATGTAACTTTTCACTCTTTATTTGTATCTCTGGACATATTTTCCTAATGGCAATCGACATCTGGGGTGATCCAGTTCCAGACCAGAGACCGCGTCTTAGTAAACTTAGTGTATGGGCTTTCGGAGTACATGAGCAAACCCACTGCTAGGGAGTGGCTTGCTCAGCATACGACTCCGCGGGGGACGGGTGAGGGTGTCCTGGTAGGTCGCACAGCAATGAAAGGCTGAATTGTGCCAGATAGGGGTGCAGCGGAGAGCGCGATTAGCGGTGCAGTCTAGTCCCGGCTGTGGGGTTTCTGACCGTGATTGCACGCCAGTGGTTTTAGTTAGGGTTTGAGTCCCACACACCACCTAGTTACCTACATGTAGCAATGTGACGGTCATGATGGTTTACCCTGGGAAAAAAAAGGATGCCTTCAGGTTAGACCAGCTTCGGTGACGATTTGCACAGGATGGCTGGCTGGAGCTGGATGAGTGTAATCACAAAATTAAACCACCAATAAACAGCAATTTTCATCGCACATGGACACCAGAACTCCGGTGGCGTCACAAGTGTGCTGCCAACCTTTAAACTCAAATGTTTATCGGGTTGCGCTTTCGCTATCCACACTCACATGACGATCAGGCACACCTGATCACACTAGCAGAACTGAAACTAGCAGATGGCACACCATCTGCTAGTTGTCCACTATGTTAGAATAATATGGCAACACAAATTATAATATTAAGTTGGTACATAGTGTTAGTTATTAAGTTTTTATTTTACGGTTGGTAAAACTGTCTTAGCGTATTTTTCTCATTCTCATGTAACGTGCAAGCAAACGGATTACTTAAATAAAACAACGTTATTACAACATAAAACAGTTATCATTTCATTAGTTTGTTCACACTATTATGTAAAAAATAAAATTGAGTAGCGGCGCTAGTGAACTCAACATTAACCCCTAATCTTTGGGTCGTGAATGTAAGATCCTCTTATAATTGTGTAGTAATTTGATAGTTTACGAAATGGTGGAAATATTTATGCAATAGGAAAGGAAGATCGGTATCACAAGTAGCAGTTATGGACCAATGAAAATCCTTTATTATTTTTAGGAGAACGTGTTTTATGGTGGGAGAGCCATGCTTCGGCAGGAATGGGCCGGTTCAGCCAGATTGATAACCGACGAAAAGAAGTACTTGCGCTGTGGTTCACGTGTTTGTGTATAACTCCGATCGACTCGGCCCATTCACGTCAAAGAGTGGCTCTCCCACGGCAAATGAATATGTTTAACTCAAGCTATTTAAAAAAATCAAGGGCTTACATCCCGCTTAAACAAAACAAGAGAACCTTTTTTGCCAGATTTCCACCAGTCTATTAAAAGGGTCCCTCCAACATTCCTATTGGGCCCTTTCTCAGTCGGTTGCACAACGAAGTTTAAGCATGTTGAAAAATTAACCTTGTCAATATATGCTTTCGAGTAGAAACTGTAATTAAGGGAACTTTTAATTTGAAATTCCTTGAGATCGTTAGGGAGAGAATAGTGAGAGTGGGCTAGTGTTGTCCGTTAATGAGTAGCTGTTCAAGGTTTTCAGTTCACTCAAGCCTTTTCTTTCACATGTGCGGCCGAATCAACTGACTCGTCACTCAATTTTGAGAGCAATTTGGTTAGTTATTTAGATTTACAGGTTGCATTTTAACTATAATAAATATATATGAGGTTGAACCTGACACATTATGCACATGATGTACACAGTGTCAAATGATTTACATTTGACACTGCCAGAACATGATTGATTATTTTCCTATTTTATTTTTATTTGTATGTTCATATGTTTTCTGATTTCGATTTCTTTTATGCCATATTGTGTTCATAACTTCCGTATGATAGGTATTGTGGTGTCAATAATAATAACCTTTTCAATTTCCATTTTCAAAATAAATTGAACTAAAATAATTTCACTAATCACCTTTTCACTTGCAATTAAACCTGATTGTATAGTTGAAATGCTAGAAAATATACAACTCGGAGCTACATTATTATTATTGAGTTGTAACTACTATAGTTAAATAATTTATACAACATCTCATATATTGACCTGATTCCGTACTAAGTAGCTGAAGCACTTGTATTAGGTACTTACATTTATATTTTCGTTTTGTTGTAGGTATTTTTGTTGTAGGTATTATTTATATTACACTAACATAGTTTACATAGTATTACTTACATTACATTTAATCGAACTACAGATTTGAATCTAATTAATTGTAATATGTTATTTATTCACTTAAATTTATTAGACTAGTGAAATAGTTCTTTAACTCCAAGGGAACTGTTCAACTTTTCTCAGATAAGTGAACTGTTTTACGCATGTACCTATAAGTGAGGGCAGACGAGAGAGACCTTAAAAAGGAATAAAGATAGCAATAAGTTACTCTCTACTTAAGTATTCAATGCGAAAGAAGCTCAGCTCTATAAGAGATAAGAGTTGTTTTGCAAAGGAAATGATATGGTGACTTTTTCAATTCCTAAGTGATTCATTAAGTGGTTTAATGACCTTTTTTTTTTTTTTTTAATTCTAATGCAATTCCACGGACACTGGTTCCGTGCCTTTATTGTGCTTGTATTTAAAGTGTTACAAATTATTTTTGATATTTGCTCCGCGATAAAATTAAACTAAATTAAATTACAATAACAATCTTAAGTTTAGGCAGTCGTGCATGGTTAATGTTAATAAAATGTACTGTCATTATTATTATTATTTTTTGGGGTAGGAGGTATGGTGATTTTATGTAGTTAAGGACCTCAGAGGAGGGTTCAGGGGTATGTTAGTACTTTATCTTTTATTTGCAAGCTTGTCCCTAACCGCGTCATCGCCCCGGCGGATCGCCATTTTGAGGTTGTACTCGGTTATTTTTTCGATGGTAGCCTTCGATGCCATGGATATTAGGCGCGCTGTGGCGTCGTTAGTGGCGTTATCTGTATAATATACACAAGTTCTTGTGTGTCTGGAGATGGCTACCACCGCGTGTGGGACACTTTGCAGGAGATGGGACTGTTTGGGAGTTGTTCTGACTATCGCAACGTTCTCGAATGTCTGTCCCTGGGCTTCGTGGATTGTCAGAGTGCGCGATCCTTCGTCTGATCCGTACCCCTGGCTGATTAAGAGAGCTTTCTCGGCCTGGGTGTGAACGAGATACAGAGTTCTTTCGGACTTGGGTATCTGCGCATCTGAAAATCGTTTCAGCTGTAGGGACTTAGTTCGGGTGTTAGCCGAGTATATGCCACTGTAGATTTCTCTAAGGGCATACGCTACGTCTTGTGGGTTGCGATAAGTGCACAACAACTCCTTTGTGATGTTGGTGATTTTGTTTGGTCTGTTGTAGTGTAGGGGAAAGAGATTGCAGCGGTCAATATAAGGGAGTTGGTTGTTGTCACCCAGCAGCGTGACCTTGCTGGCTTTTACTATTTGGATGGCCAGGACTATGGATCCGAAATGGTTCATAAGGGCTTCGTCCACCACTAGGTGTGTACACGATTCACCCTTACTCATACCATTTACAAGTAGGGATGCCATGGTCCTCACTCTTTTCTTCGCTTTATCTCCAATTCGTAATTCCAGCTTCTCTCTGAGGTCATTTGCTGCCTCTGTGGTGGTGGTGACAATCATGTCCTCTTCGACGTTTATTTGGGACATGACCCATGTCGTCTTGCCGCACCCTGGGACTCCGTTGACCCAATCAATGGCAGGTTTTATCCAGTGCTCCGGTTTTCTACCTTCAGACAAATCTCCAGAAATAGTGTTGGCCATTTCCAAAATTTTGTCGTCAAGCATCACCTTGGTGCACTTAGCTACCACTACTAAAGGGTCTCCGGCAGGTGTTCTAAAAGTAATCTTCCCATCCTCTTCCTTTTGGTTTTCGTCCAGATTCACGAAACCACACGACTTGCTGTAGCCTGCCATATAGGACCCCGACATCTCTCCCAGTAGGACTGTAGAGGTGTCGTTGTCGTATATAGCTGCCTCAGCTTCCCTCAGTTTGATTTGCAACATTCTGCCGTTTAGGCCGACTAAACCTCTCCCGTAGGTCGTGATGATCTCTTTGCAGATATCCTCATTGACTTTCCGGGTGGCTCTAGTGACTGCTACAAATTCTATGAAAGCATTGAGCATGTGGTCTTCTGGTTCTACCGCAGGTCGGAGTTCGGGTGGTGTCACTTGTCCCATGTCTGCTCGGGTGCGGTCTTTCGGTGTTGATGGCTCTGGTCCCAACTTTTTTGTGGGGGTCGCCATATTTTCAATCGCAGATTGGAGCGCTGCAATCTCTCTCATCCGTCGCAGCCTTTTCGCTACCACTTCGGGGATTGAACTTATTGCTCTGCTTAGTGTGGAGAGTGCGGATTCCTTTTTTCTCTCCTTTAGGATGTCGCTCTCTTTTGTGCTCGCATCCTGTGAAGCCTCAGCTCTTTCCTGGACAATCCTGTTCTCCAACCGCTCGGACCCGCTGATGTCTGTGCCGACTATCGGATGGTCCCAGCAGTCGGTGGGACGTTCTTCAGGATTTGGCTCTTGAGGTCGCTGTCTAAGATAACTGAGGTTTTGGCCTCTATCCTCGTAGACAATGACTTCATGATGCTTTGAGGCTGCCAGGGCTCCAAGATAATCCTCGGCCATGCCCTTTTCGAGGCTCACGACCATGGCGTCGACACTGATTGTTTTTGAGGGAGCGCGTTCGCTTGTGCCCCTCTCGCCTATCTTTGCCAGCACCTTGCAGGCTTGTTGAAATTCCGTAGTATCAAGGTCTCTGCAGAAGAGTGCGATGGTCTTGTTTTTCCTTCGCACTATCCTGCAGGTCTGCTTTTCCACGGATACCACTTGCAGTTCATTGAACGCTCTACGTTTCATGGTGGTTTTGAAGGTGCTGCCATTAAGAAGCGAGGCTAGGCCCGGCGAGATGCTCACAGTATTTTTCGCCATAGCCGTGCAGAACGCGATGCCCACTCTTTCGGAATTTGCTTCCATGAAGAGGGCGACACCTCGCAGACGCAAACTGGGCTTTCCTGTCTCTCCCGATTGCAGTAGGTTAAAGGGGCGGTGTGTGATTGTTAGGTGTTGCTGTATTTGTGTAATTTGTGTGTTGGTTGTCGGTGTTGAATGGGTTGTTGTTGTCTGTGCTATTGTAGGGTTGGCCGTAGTTCGTGTGAGAGTCGGGTTGGTTGTAGTCCGTGTGAGAGTCTGGTGGGTGACCGGAGTCGTTCCCAGAGTGCTGTTGCGTTTTGTGGTTATCGAGGCAATTATATCTACGTATTGTAGGAATTTTTGCCTCGTGTCCGCCCGGGCCAATAGGTCTGGCAGCTGGTCTTTTGTAAGCTCCGTCTGAATGTCGCATTCCAAGTGGTATCTAGCCTGTAGGAACCTCGGGCAGTCGAGCAGTATGTGCCACACCGATTCGCTGATGTTCTGGTCGCACTCGCAACCGGGGTCGCTTCTCAGCTTGAACCGGTGCAAATACTCTCTGAATCCACCATGGCCTGTCAGAGTTTGTATCTGGAGCGGGGTCAGTTTCGTCTCTCTCACGATGCGATACGCTTTGGCCACATCTGGGAGGAAGGTCTTCGTCACTGATCCCGTTGTTGAGGTAATGTACCGGTCTTGCCACCTGCATACAGTTTCCTCCCTGATTTTTTTCCTGACATACGATAGTGGAACTTCTGCGTAGTCGGGAGAAGGCTTCTCGGAGTGGGCAGCTGATTTTGCCAACTCGTCAGCCCTTTCATTTCCCTCGGTTCCAACATGAGCTCTGAGCCAGAATAGTCTCACCTGTTTTCCTGAAGCACGGATGTCTGATATGTTCTCCCCAATGGTTTTGGCCAAGGGGTGAAGGAGTTTGGGGTTGGACAGCAACTCCAGCGATGATCGTGAGTCGCTGAGTATGTTGACTGTGTCCCGTTCGCTCTCCTTCGCCTTTAGCACCGCCCTATGGAGAGCATATAGTTCCGACTGGAACACCGTGCAGGTCGGGTCCAGGCTGAAGGTATCGTTGACCTCCTCTTTTCCATTCTCCCACCAAGTCAGGGCCGCTCCTACTTTGCCGGCTATTTTACTGCCGTCGGTGTAGATCTGAGGGCCCTTTATTTTGTGGGTTTCTTGGGTTTGAGGGTCCATGTTCTCCAATAGCTCGTAGTCCACCGTGGTCTTTTTAGCGGGATGGGGAAGGTTGAGGAATTTAACTTTTCCTTCGAGCTTCCTTTCTGGAGGAACATAGTCTGTCGTGATGCCCTTCTTTGCCTTGTACAGGGTTGCGGCCTCTTGTATGCGCAGATCGAGTGGAAGCGTTCCGGAAAGTGCCAGCACTGCCGTCAAGGACGTAGTGCGGTATGCCTTGCAGATTTTTTGCGCAAAGCTTCTCTGGATCGCATCCAACTTCTTCCTGTTCATCTGGAGCTCTGTCGATTGTGACCATGCGCTTGCCCCGTACGTCATTATAGGCTCGATGACTGAGACGTATATAGTTCTCACTATTTCTCCGTTAAGACCCCAACTGACCCTCGCTGCACGCGCTAGTTGTTTGTAGATGTCCGCAGCTTTCTTACATTGAGCGGTAACGTGTGCATTGAAGTTCAAGTTTTTGTCTATGTAGATGCCGAGAAGTTTTATCTTATCAACCAGTGAGATCTGAATTCCGGACATGATTAACCTGGGGAGGCCGAACTTTAGTTTTTTAGTGAGCAGCATTGCGGCAGTTTTGTGCGCTGCAAAGTTCAGTTTGTTGATCTTACCCCAGGACACCACTTTGTCCAGAACTTGGTTGATGGGACTCTCCATCTCTGACACTGTTCTACCAGAGAAGACCAGAACTACGTCGTCAGCGAAAGCCTGACAGTGGACTTTTTCTTTGGACAGTGTATCCAGCAGCGGATCCAGAATGAGATTCCAAAAGGTTGGGCCTCCTATGGAGCCTTGCACGCAGCCTTTATTGGTATCTCTCTCGCTGGATGCTCCTGCGTAATTCACCGTCACTTTCCTGTCAGACAGGTATGAGTCCACTATCCTATAGAGGTTTCGGGGGCAATTTTTCTTGATAAGTTGGAGTTTTAGAGCCGGCCACCACGCGTTGTCGAAGGCTCCTTCTATGTCCAATGAGACCAGAATTACAGATTTCCTCTGTGCCTGCTCATTGCGTATGTGGTCCATCAAGTCGTAGAGAGCGTCCTCGGTTCCGCGCTGTGGCATGAAGCCGTATTGGCGCGTGTTGATTGTCGGAAGAAGGTGCCATTGGAGTCTTCCCACCAGTAGTTTTTCGATCGTTTTCCCAAGTACCGATAAGAGTCCTATGGGGCGATACGATTTTGGTTGGGTGTAGTCGTCCTTGCCAGGTTTCCGAAGGATGACGACATGGGCGGTTTTCCACGGCTTGGGGAAGTACTCGATGGCTAAGCATTTGTTTGCGATTGCCATAAATACATCTCGTTCGCTGCGGATTGCCCTTGCGCAGATGTCTGAAGTGAATCCGTCCGCTCCCGGTGCTTTCTTTGGGTTTTGTGTTTTTAGCACAGCCTCCACTTCGGCAACCGTGAACGGGGGGTCGTCACTTCCTAGTCTGCTTTCCTCTGGCGTTCCACTTCTAGTCAGGTCTCGGAGATAAGTATGGTGCAACTGGTCTGTAGATACAGAGTCTCTAGGGTAGAAGGTTTCTGCGAGAAGGTTAGCCGATGCATTCGGACTCAGTGTCTCGCCGTTCGCTCCTTTCAGCAATACGTCCTCCTGTCTACCAGATATGTTCCGTAAGACCCTGTATATTCCATCCCACATACTCTCCCTGTCCTGTTTGGTGCAGAACTCCTTCCAGCTTCTCGTCTGCGCTTCAGAAGCTTTTTCGGCATAGAGTTGTCTCGCTGCCTGATACTCCTGATATACCAGCTCCAGTCGGGGGGGCGCTGCGTTCCTGATGCGTCGCTTTTTACGCAATACATCCCGCTTGAGCTCTTTGATCTCCTCTGTCCACCAAGGTGGGGTTGCCTTGCTCCTCTTTGTGCCAGTTTTGGGAATTGCTCTGTCGCACGCTTCCGTAATGGCTGAGGTATAGTCCCTTATGATGGCCTCCATCTCTTCTCCAGTTTTGACACTATCGATCGCGCCTATTGTGAGGCCTTTTTTTGCTAGGGATTCGTGTAGTTGTCGATCAAAATCAAACCATTTTGCCTTTTTAGTGTTGTACCTTCTGGTTGTGGGGTGTTCTACTTTTTGTAGTTTCTCCCCGACAACCAGTGTGAAGGTGATGGCGTTGTGGTCTGATGTGGTAAGATCTCGATCGACTTTCCACTCTTTTATTTTCCCTAGCAGAGGTGCGCCGCACGCCGTCACGTCCACAAAGCTTGTGCACAGTTTCCCTCCGCGGTACTCTTCGTAGGTCGGGGTGTCTCCGCTGTTTAGGATGTGAAAGTCCATCTCATTAAGGAAGGAACTATAGGCTTCGCCGCGCTGGTTTTCAGATGAGCTGCCCCACCATTGACTCCAGGCGTTGACGTCACCCCCTATGATCACATTTGGGGTGTTCAGGTGTTGGCATATTGCCTTGGTCCTGTCTGTGTACGGCTCTATGGGTTGGTCTCCCTCGTAGTAGATTGACACTACTCCAAGCTTTAGTTTGCCGGCTTCCAGGAGCACCGCGCATTCGGTTTCAGTTACAAGCTGTGGGTCGTGGATGACTCTCAGCTTGTCACTAAAAATTATTATGGCGGCCTTGACTGGTTTTTGCCTGTTCACTGTGCATTGAATTACCCTGGTGCCTGGGAACTGTTTTACTGTTCCTGTGGAGCCCACATAGGGTTCCTGCACCAGAGCTATTGCTGCACCGCGATTTTCCGCAGCTTGGAGTAGCTCTGCTGTGGCCCGTTTGGACTTTCGCAGATTGGCTTGGATGAAGTGAAGCCTTGTCGTGTCGGCCACAGGGGAGATTGAGCCGTTCGTGCTTGAGGTGCCCTTAGCAATACGCTATGCGGGAACGCGCTATATTGTCCCATGTTTGCCATTGCGGGCATCTTGGGTCAAATGCCATGTGTGGGTTGTTTGTGGTGTCTGCTTTGGCCCGTTGACAGTTTTTGCAGTGTGGGTCCTGTTCCTGTGCTCGTGCAGGACAGTTCTGCCAGAAGTGCTCCTCTCCACAGTAACTGCAGAGAGTTGTGTGCCCTCCTTGCATAGTGTCCTGGTATGTCCGAAGCCCAGGCACTTTGCACATTGAATTAACGGGGACTGGTCCTCCACGATTCTCTTTTCGAGACCTATGTGGACGTATCCTGCCTCCATCAATCTCTTGTGCAGTTGGGGTGACACCTCCACTACCGGATGGCATTGTAGCTGATTCCTCGCCTTCTTCCTGTACTTCACCCGGACGTAGGTCTCGTTGCCCTTAAGGTCCTCGAATAATTTCTTATTCTGCGCCCTCAGATTTGCAATGATATCCTCGTCCTTGTGATAGGCCAGTACATTACGTATCCTGACCTGAGGGTTGTTCGTCGTCGCCTGTTTTACTCGCAACGTCTCATTGGTGTTGATTCGCTCAACCAGTCTCTTGACATCCTCCTCCCTCTCGCAGCTCAGAACAATCTTTCTATCCTTGGCCTTCCTCACCCTGTCCACTCGGACCCCAGTATTTTTAAAATCTAGGGTTCCCCTTATCGCCTCAATGACGTTTTCGCCGGTCTTGGTGGGGTCCGTCGACGTGACGATCACAGCGTGGCTCGGTCGTAGGGTGGGGGGGGCTTTGGCCGCTGCTGCATATGAGGGGTACGCTCTTGTGGCTGGCGGTAGAGGGGAGTTGTTTGCTCGCCTGAGGGAGGAGTTGAAGAACGTCAAGGTCTGATTGAGAGCTTTCGACTGGTTGGCTACCTCCGACACATCAGCTCTGAGAGGGTTTAGAATACTCTCTAGCTGAGTTGCCGTGTCGGTGATTGCCAATTCAGTTGCCAGACCCATCGATGTTGGATTGGGAGCTCCTTGGGTATATGCCACGTCTTTGACCTCACGCACTTCCTCTAGGATCTCGCGGGCTTTACTCATTATAGGTGCTGTCGCCAGGGTCAGGTCCTCCTTAACTTCGGACCTCAACGCAGGTTTGGGACCTTCTAGAAGTGTGCGCACCTCTTTCAGGTCCTCATGCATCGAGTTCAGGCTCTGTCGTATTTCGACAAGGTTTCCGTCCGTCGTTTGTGGGGGCCTTTCCGGGGTCTCGGATCGTTGACTGTTCGATCTACCCTCTTTTGCGTCCAGTTTAAAATAATGAATCTCGTTCGCGAGATCCCCGAGTTTTTTACTGATGTCGGCCAGGGCCGGTCCGGTTTCTGTGTCTGTGCTCGCCGGTTGTAGAGGTTTGGCTATGGTAAGAATTTGCGCTGCGATCGGTTCCGCCTGCTTAGTTTCGAGATGGACTGCCTTCATTGTCTTTTTGACAATTCCTTCCAGTTCGAAATCGAGCCAGCTCTGCACCTGCTGCAGCGCCATCCTTGTTCCGTCTGCCTCTTGAAGCCGTCGTTCATATTCGACTTTCTGCCGGTCTAACTCTTGTCTATGAGAACGCTCCATCCTGACCGCTTCCCTAGCTGCCCTCACTCTCTCTTTCTCCAGGTTTAACCGGTGTCGGTTCCTTGAGTCTGCGAGCGAGAGCACCAGTTCGTTGAGGTTAGAAAGGCACTCAACCGCTATAGCTCTCAAATCCTTTTTCAAGGTCTTCGAGCTCTCTAGTGCCTCTTTCCCCACCTGGTAGTATTCCCGGGCTCTGTCTGTGGCGAGGTCTTTGCACACACCTGTGTGTGCTCCTCCTAGCGGCGGGAGGATACTCTGCCTGCCGGTCTCGCTTTCTACATCTGTCCAGGCGTCGTCGCTTGCGATCTCTGACTCCCAGATTCCCAATTCCCGTAGGTCCTCCTCTACTTCCGAACGTAGGGTTTTGGTGTCCGGGAGCTTTTTTACCCCTTCCTCCCCCTCCTGGTCCACCCTCCGTTCCGGTGTCATAGATAACACAATAGAGTAGTGGTCTCTTTGAGGGAAGGTCTGAGCGAGTTCGCAGCTTTCCTCGATTGCTGGCATTTCCGGGGTGGGGGTTTCCTTATGCGTTGAGGTTGTTACTGTAGGTGTATGTATGTATATTTGTTCCTGATCTTTCGGCGGTGATGTCAGGGTCGCGTCCAGCATCGATACGTCGGCCAGTTTTCTGGTATCGTCTACCACTGTCCGCCGTGCCGTAGCCTGCGCGTTTTTCAGCGACACCGCTCGTCTTAGTCCTCCGGTCGCCGTCTTTTTCGATAGGCCTTGCTTGAGTGCGATGGTGCGACAAAGCTCTGTGGGGATCTTTGTTGCCGGTACACTGACTCGCTTCGTGATTCGGCCTGTCTTTTTGGGTTGTTTTTTTGTTTTGTGTGTTGGTGTGTGCCCTGGGAGGGCTTCAGTTTGTGTTGTGTCTGTTGGGCCTTGCGGCCCAGTGTGTTCTTGTTTCCTATTATTTTTGAAAACTGTTCTTGATTGCGTGTGTGTTGGTGTGGTGTGTGATATGTGTGCGGTGTGTGTTTTCTGTGTCATGTGAGTTGTGTCTGGTGTTTGTTGTTTTGAGTTCTGCTCTGTATCGGGTGAAGTGTGGGGAAGTGGGGGAGTTTTAGTAGTTGGTGTGGTTTTAGTGGTTAAGGGTGGTGTGTTGACTGAGGGGAGGGAGGGGCCTGACGGCCCCCCTTTTGTGACCGTCCCAGATGTTATTGGGATAATTGGGTTGAAAAGGGGGGCCGCTCTCCCACTCGCTACCGTAGCGTTGGCGCTAGGATTGGGGGAGACCCGGCTGGGTGCCTGCGTCCAAGCCATCTCCAAATGCCCTACCTCTGAGGTCTCCCTTGGGGGGGGAGAAGTGGGAGGGGTGGTGTTGTTGGGGATGTTGGATGCAGACATAGTGGTGTTAGTTGATGTGTATGTTTTTTGGTTATTAGTGTGTTGGTGTGTGTGTGTTTGTTAGTCTTATTGCTACTTAAGATTACTTAATATTAATTATTATACTACTTAAAAATATTGACTGCCTATACTATGGTGTTAGGAAATTATAGAGGGGTGGTTATTGGAGGGGGTAGGGGTTGGGGTGAGAGGGTTTTGATGTAGCCCGGTGAGAAGGGGAAGGTTCTTGATCCCACGATGAGGTGAGTCCAAGTCCCGTTGTCCTGCTGTAGATGGTTGAGGAATTCCCTGGATTACTTTCGTTGGGGCTGACGATGGTCTTCAACGCAAGTAATTCACGCTCTTCGGGCCGTCGGACGTGTCTTTAGGTGAGGCTAATCTTGTTGATAAAGATTCACGGCGCGCCACACTGGCGGCACGTGTAAGTCTCGTAAAGTAGGTCACCACTTTGTTTGAAAATTAGCCTGCTTTTGGACACCTCTATCTCCTCAAGGGGTTGGCGGAGAGTCCTGGTCGATACCTCGTTTGATGGGGCTCGTCGTCGTCTTCCAGGAGGTGGTTATGTGATGTGTGTGTGATCCGCGGTTAGGCTGTTATTTACCGCTAAAGTTGAGGTCCTGTATCTCCTAGGTCCTGGCTGCTACAGAGCTGCGCACATAAATCCTGGAGAATTGGACACTGATGAATCACTAGACACACGTTTTGGGGGGATTTGGAGCACTTTTCTATTTATACAGAATTTTTTCGCGGAGCGATATGATGTTAAGACCGCTTTTGTAATAGCACTTTTTTTTTGACTTTTTTTTAATGACCTTTGTCATCTTTAATTTGCAAGTAATATATAAAATCTAACTTAGCTTAGTCTTAGTACTTAGACAGCAAGGGGAGTAAATTTTGCTTGACGTTGAACTGATGACGTTAGCTAGAAGTATAATAAGTATTTTTTAGTGATAGGTGGCAGACGAACAGATATATCGCCTGTTGCTGAGTAATGCCGTGTGGTCCCCGGCAGTGTAGAAAAGGCCACCCTCATTCTTACCGATGTGTCGTAAAAGGCGACTAAGGTAAAGCTGCTGGCATGATCATCAGCACCCAGAGAAGGAAAACTCTGCATTTATATCAAAACCCTGGCCAACCCGTCTGCCAAGCGTGTTGAGTATGGCAATTACCCCTCATGTGATTGAGGGAGGCCCGTGCCCCAGCAGTGGGGACTTAATTGGGCTGATGATGATGTACACGCGCAGTACCAGTATCGAGACATAAGTTCGTTGCCAACGTTTTAACTTTCTTTCCCCGTGGATTGGGCCTCTGACCCATTCTTGCCGAAGCGTAGCTATCCAACAGTGGCGTTTCAATGGCGTTTAAGTTTTGATCTGAATCAAATCAATCAATTTGAAATCAAGAGATCTTATTTGTGTGTTCTTTGGCCACGCGATCGTTGATGGTTCGAGAGCCACGCTTTCGCATGAATGGGCCGACCGGAGTAATACCACGGCCCCACAGAAAACCGGCGTGAAGCAGCACTGTGCTGTTATTCGCTGCGTGAGCGAGGGTACCGGAGCCCCGATCCGGGGAAAGAGGGGTTTAAAGTTGGGTGCGCAGTTGTGACCCCACTGGTGTCGCAGGTGTCTATGGGCGACGACACTTACCATCAGGCGATCCGTCTTATCACATAAAAAAAAATCTTTAATTACAGTTTCAAATTCCTGACGCATCATAAACGGTCCTCAAAGATTATAAAACATAGCCCGCGACGTGACAACCTTTGGGTGCTTTCAGGATCTCAAAATCCGTTTGGACGTACCCTTTATGAATATTTCAAAATTTAAGCCGGGTCTTAGTTAGCGTTGGACGCGTGACGAATCTTTTAATCTGCGGATTAGTCCTGGACACAATTCTCATGTGAATTGATTCTTTTTTGGTGCGAGTTAGCGCGAGTGATTTTACTTATGTTTTAAAACGGTTTTTGGTGGGAAAACTGACCGTTGGTACAAAGCCTTACTTTGTGACCACTTACTTAATGTACAATTCCGCAGGATTTATGAAATTTAAAAATATGCTCCTATATGGATTTATTCAAACGAAGCGTGAAGAAGCATCTCGCGGGCCAGTACGGCACTCCCAACGGAGGTGATGTCTAGACATCGAGTCCGTTGTAATTGCAGCCTGGGACTCTTCTCCTGCTGACCATCAGGCTGAGGAGAGCCAATATACTGTGTCACTGTAAAACGCCATCTCAGCTCAGCAGGCCATTAGGATGAGGATTGCAGACACAATGGGTACTTTATTAGTTCTTTTGTGCCTGTCAGCCTCATATTTGGATTTCACGGCCGCTTACCATCAGGCGGAGTGAGGTCATCCTGATTGGCCTTTCTATAAAAAAAAAGTTATTATTATTATTTGTTAGAAATGGGATGAGCCCCACGTCTCATAGCCACTGCGACCAGTAGATGATCTGTTGTGGCAGCCCGTAACCTATTACAGCACCTCATGTAGCTCCAGTTCCAGGATAAACCCTAGGATGGAGCTGATGGGGGAGCTATTGATCTCGTCTGCTGAGATCATGTGTGCTCCTAGGTACCGGCTTCTGCAGCAGTGCAGCGCTATGCACTCGCCGAGGACGTGGATAATCGTTTCCTCGTCCTCGCGACAGAATCTGCAGATTTTGGTATCTGAAAGGCCCATGTTGTGCAGGTGCGTGTTTCATTTGCAATGCCCTGTGAGGGTCCGAGCGAGTGCCCTAACATGTCCTTTACTCAGTTTTATTATTTCTACAGCTCGTCTCTGATCGAACGCCTGTATCAACGCCTTAGACTGTTCTAGTCGAGGTAGTCTTTTCCAATATTCAGTGCTTTGCTTATGCTCCAAAAAAAAAAGTCATTTATATCAATTCTAATGCGGACAGACAACTAAAATCTGGACATCTATAAGGTAAGAGTGAACAGGCATTTTCTAGGCGAACGCGTTACATCCTAGACCTCATCGTCACTTTCAACAGGAGAGTTTTTTTTTTATTGACAATATTCTAACGCTTGATAGAATATTGTCAATAAAAAAAAACTTGGTGCGCAGGTAAACCGTATAAGTCCATGATCTGTACAGAATGAAAAATAAACATTGGAACTGGAGGAAAGCTAAGTTAAATCCTTAAGAAAGTGTAATGTTTCAAGAAAATATTTTCTTTATTTAAATAAAGTTCCTCTTTTTTAAAAAGGCCGGCAACCCAATAGCGATCTTTCTGATTTCACGGATGTTCATGGGCGGCGTTGATCGGGTGACTCGCTTGCCCGTTTATCGCCTCTAGCATTAAAAAAACAGTCAGATTAGCGCTATCTGTTGCTAGTGGCCTATTTGTGTTAGTTGTTCAATTTATATTTTTATTGTATGCTTTGTATTAGCAAATTTGTATTCTATTAATACCTGTTGTGTCTCGGTTTGGAATGTTGACTTTCTGTATCAAAATATATTTACTATTAATAGATCTGACACATTGCACACTTCTTTTAATATGTAATATACGTATATATATCTATATATCTATTGTACATTATATTAAAAAATAATAATCCACAAATAAATATTTCACAACATCACATACATTGATCTGACTCCGAGATAGGTAGCTCAACTTTTAAGCTTACGGATATCAGAATCAACAGTGAGATTACAAATATATACATATAATACTTTTCTTTTGTAAATACATACTTATAATACATAGCAAACACCCAGACCAATACAAACAAACATGTTCATGCACACAAATGTTTGTACTGTGCGGGGATCGAACCCGCAATCCTTGTATCAGAGGCAGCGTTCACTACCACTGTTCAAATCGGGTCGACTAATATTATATTGTTATAATCCTTCTTTAAGACCCACTTATATAACTCACTCGCAACCAGGTTCTACCAGAATACCAGCGCTGCTGCGGCATCGCAGATAATGCCGATAATGAAAACACACACTCACACCTCTCTTTGTACATCTACTACTTATCTATCTTCCTTGTATCCATGTCTTGTTATAGTGTATGCCTATTGTATCATAATTAGTTTATATTACTGAAACGTGTTCTACTTATGTTCTATAATGTTTCTTTTTGTGCTGTGAATGTTTGATGGTCAATAAATGTTTTTTCTTTCTTTCTTCTTTTTTCAAATGGTGAAAATTTTTCTTCAGGCGATATGGTAGACTTAGCCACTACTATTTTAAACTACATAATAATAATAAGATAGATATCACTCTTCAAGATAAAGTAAATAAAAACCATATATTTAATAGACATAGCAATCCCTAATAGTCACAATCTCCAACAAACTATCTCTGCAAAAATAACCAAATACCACGACCTGGCGATCCAACTAAAGAAACAATGGCATGCAGACACTGTACACATAATCCCAATAGTAATATCTTTAACTGGATTGATACCACACAGCATAAAGAAAAGCCTGGAAGTACTGAATATCCCAACCAAATTAACATATTTACTACAAAAAGCCAGCATTCTCAATACATGTAGGATAACCAGAAAGTTTTTATCGTCAGGATCCACAACCCTTAACACTATGACGCTTGACTGAGGTCCGCGCCATAGGTAGTTTTACCCGCCTTTTTTTAAGGTTGGAGAAAGATGCGAAGTCTTAAATATAATAATAATAATAGCCATGTGGTCCCCGGCAGAGTAGAATAGGCCACCCTCACTCTTACCGAGGTGTCGTAAAAGGCGACTAAAGTAAAGCTGCTGGTATGATCATCAGCACCCAGAGAAGGAAAACTCTGCATTTATATCAAAACCCTCGCCAACCCGTCTGCCAAGCGTGGTGAGTATGGCAATTACCCCTCATGTGATTGAGGGAGGCCCGTGCCCCAGCAGTGGGGACTTAAATGGGCTGATGATGATGATGATGATGATGATGAATAATAATGGAAAGTGTATTTGATTCTGAAACATTAAAATATTTCAATTCAAATAATTCTTTATTTGCATAGGCTTGAACACAGCAACTGCACTACGCCGCCAGGCAGACCCTCAATCGACACCGGTACATGGTAGAAATACCAAAAGTCCGCACAAAGAGATTTGAATCCTGTTTCCTTATTCGTACTGCGAAACAATGGAATCAGCTTCCTGAGGAGGTGTTCCCTAGAGGCTACAATTTGGGGGTTTTCAAGCGCGAGTGAACAGGTATCTTCTAGGCAATCGTGCTACATCTTAGACCATATCATTACTTACCATCAGGTGAAATATGGTCAAAAGCTTACCTATCTACAATTAAAAAAAGTGCTGTGTTTGTAAGTACAAATCGTCAAACTAATACTACTACTGTCATCGTCGCACTTGGTGCGGTTCGGGTTTCGGGGTAAACCCTTTACCCGGGCTGCATCTCGCGCCTCTCTTGGCGCGGTGTTTTCGCTCCTCTGGGAGAGGAGGCCTGCCGACACTGCGCTGTTAGGGCGGTCTTCGACCCCTAAGACCGCCAAATCGTCATACATTTGAGTATTTTAAAACAATTTTACTTATGTAAAATTTACATGTGAATATATGTATATAATATGTTGATACAAAAAATATACTAGAAAAATAAACATACCTAATGCGATTCTACCATCGGCTCGGAGTTGGAAATAAAAATAAGAACAAGTATAAGTAAAATTTCCTTTAAACAATGCTTCAGAAGATACAAAATCTCAATTACGAATTAGGTTAGCCACAAACTGCCTAATCTATGTGAAATATTAGGCTATAACTATGGTGACCATGATAAAATTTAATTTGAGTCTTTTCTTGGAAATTACA
Source organism: Marasmia exigua (assembly GCA_019059595.1). Lineage (NCBI taxonomy): Eukaryota > Metazoa > Arthropoda > Insecta > Lepidoptera > Crambidae > Marasmia > Marasmia exigua. Next base: position 16,068,941 of record CM032484.1, read on the forward strand.
AAATAATGCAAACAACACTGAGACTCTACAAACAGATGGGTCTTGAGCTTATTCAAAGATCACTGTTTGACAAAGAAAACACATATACTTGCAAGTAGATAGCTCGATGCAGGCCTATGAGCCTAGTGAAGTATCTATAGTCACTAAGAAATTGTATGCTTTATTATGTCAATAGATTTATTCGTATTGTTTTTATATAATTATGAATTCAAACCTGCATGAAAATTAAAAGAGGAATTGTTTCTGTCTCCCCGGTGTTAAATTAAATTTAAACTTTTGAGATTAAAAATGTAAATCGTCTTAAAATATATTATATATCCTTTCACTCTAAAGTTTTTTTGAGTTAGCTTATGGTAGATACATACTGTAGAAGAGGAGTTCGATGAATTGAAAGACAACCAATCAACTTGGAGTGAATGTTTATTCTGTCCTTGTTTACTAAACACGATCATTATATACGATTACTATACTACAATATTGAAAAGTTTTTTTTACAAACATACATACCTACCATCTTATTCTTTTGACGACCCGTTTGTTTCAGTTGTAGAAAAAGCTGCCTCTGGTGCAAGGGTTGCGGGTTCAAGTCCCACATAGTACAATTATTTGTGTGCATGAAGAAGTCTGTTTGTATTAGTCTTGGTGTTTTCTATGTGTGGCAGACAGAAAATAAGACACTGGTAAGGGGGGTAAAGAAAATAATATATTAACAAAATAAAAATTTAGAAAAATACAGAAAATTTACATAATATCGGCAGAAACGTCAGAAGAAGAGACGTCAAAGAAATACTTTTTCTATTTATAACGGCTCCTAAGCGGCAAGGAGGTCTGTCCTCGACACTATGTATTATAAGTATATATTTACAAAACATTATTATATGTATAATCACCACGCTTGCCTAATGCGGATTGGTGATCACAATCCCGAACTATGTTTGAAAAATTCGATGCATACCTTTGCTCGACCTGGGAATCGAACCCAGGACCCCGATATCACGGCCTGGTACTTAAACCACTAGACCGACGGGGCCATTCAAAATCATATTAGCTTCAATTTAATAGGTTTCGGTGCGGTAACTAAAATTTCACAAAAGCTCATTATTCCAGGGAATTCCTCACTTTATCCAACAAAATTCATTTTTGTGGTGACCCCAAAACAAAGGCCAAATTCCTTTATAATTAATACAAATGGTCTCCTTAACACTTCCCCGGGGATAATTTCAATTTACAACCCCCTAAATTGGTGGAATACAAAAGTTTTACGTAAATATTAGTAATTCTTTAGCTGTTCTTCTAAGATAAAGTGGCAGTTACCCGGATTTGTGAGCGGAGCGAGCGGAGCAAGCGAAACGGAGATCATACTTTTGAATACCTACTTAGAATGGTTCTCCGTGAGGTTATATACTCATTTCCAGGCTTGGTTAGTCTATGGGAGCTTTATTACATTTTACTACGCAATTACGCTAAAAAGTTCGTGAAAACTAAGCCTCGAAAGTGAGGAACGTAACTTTTGAGGCTTAGTTTTCACTTTTTTTTTCTATCGTTTGTCACCCAGGCAGACGAGCAAACGGATCCCCTGATGGTCAGCAATTGCCGCCGCCCATGAACACCAACGACATCAATGAAGACACAAGTGCGCTGCTAACCTTTCCCTCAGATTGGGCCTCCAATATCCTCTAGCAGGCAGCGAAACACAGCACAGTGCTGCTTCACGCCGGTTTTCTGTGAGGCCATGGTATCCAGTCGAGCGGGCCCATTCATGCCGAAGCGTGGCTCTTCCACGGTCGAACGTGTGTGTTAGGAAAATACGCCGTGGTGATGAACGCTGTAGTCCAATCGTATTCATCGTCACATCGCATCCACAGCACGCATTGATAGCACACATTGACCGTGGGAGAGCCACGCTTCGGCATGAATGGGCCAGCTCAACCGGGAAGATACCACGGCCTCACAGAAAACCGGCATGAAGAGACACTGTGCTGTGTTTCGCTGCGTGAGTGAGGGTACCGAAAACCCAATCTGGGGAAATGGGGGTTCAAAGGTTAGCAGCACGCATGTGACTGCTTTGGTGTCGCGGGTGACCCTAGGCGGCGGCAATCGCTTACCATTAGGTGATCCGTCTGCACGTCTGTCACCTTTTTTTAACGATATTGAGGGCAGAACATCAGATGGATCACATGCATCTATACAGCATGTATCTGTCGCCATCTGGTTAAATTAGACATCCTAGGGCGCCAAGGGCGTTCGTTAAAAGCCGGCATCCAATAGAATGCCTAGGCCGATAGTTGTATGAACTAAATAATTTCAGTTTTTATTTGTTTCTTTTTCTGTTTGTTTAAATATTGTATAATTATACTTGTTGTGTTCGTTCTTAACTGTAAAATGTGTGTATCGTATTTTCCGTGAATAAATGTTTCTATTTATCTATCTGGGCCTAGGCATCTAATTGGATGATAATGGCGACCACTTTCAGTCATCTGGTTAAACGTTCCGGTCAAAGACAAAGCTAGCTGTTCTTCAGCCATTAGACGAACGCCCTAGGCGTCCGATAGGCGTCCGATTGGATGGCTAATTTAACCAGATGGCTGCGATATCTACAGCATGAATTAATACTTGCAGGTGTGTGTATTTACACACTTGTGCAATGCTCAATGACCTCAGTAGTCCCCCAACAAGTGGGTCTTAAAACATCATCATCATCATCATCAGCCCATTTAAGTCCCCACTGCTGGGGCACGGGCCTCCCTCAATCACATGAGGGGTAATTGCCATACTCACCACGCTTGGCAGACGGGTTGGCGAGGGTTTTGATATAAATGCAGAGTTTTCCTTCTCTGGGTGCTGATGATCATGCCAGCAGCTTTACCTTAGTCGCCTTTTACGACACCTCGGTAAGAGTGAGGGTGGCCTATTCTACTCTGCCGGGGACCACACGGCCAAGTCTTAAAATGGACATGGAAAAAACAAAAATTACGTCGGGGAGTTCGACATAATTTTCGTCTGGTCCATGTCGTACCCACTTCTGTAAAGGTGGAAGCTCTACACTGAAAGGTGTGGACGAGTATATTTACGTGGGACAAAAAGTCTAGCTAGGTAAGTCCAACTTCCAGAAAGAGGTCGATCAATGAATCCAACGGCTGGGCAATCTGGTGAAGGTTTTTTTTTATTTATTTGGCTCCTCTACAATGAGTACACTGTTACATAAAAAACATACAAGACTAATTTAAGACTAAATGTCACATTACTTAAAGAAGAGCACAACATGCTCTTATATAAAAGAAAGTAATAATATAAACTAACTTATGGATGCGGCGCCCCACATCTCACTTTCAAAACATTTTATTTAGAATTTTGAGAGAAAAAAAAATGCAAACAGACTAATGAGATGCAGTGGGCCGCTCCAACTCCTCACAGCTAATGCCAAGAATTTTTTTTTTAAATTTATGAACAGATGTGAAACTTAAATCTATATCGACTTCAAAATTATTATAATAAGTTTTGAAAAAAAGGTTGCAGGAATTCCTTGGATCCGGGCAACACAGGGCCGATCTGTGTGGCGATACATACATTACATACATTGGGTACATTGATACATGGGCGAAGGTTTATGTCCAGTAGAAGACGCATATTTCACACAAGGCTGACGTCCGTGGCACTCACTCAGCCGGCCCTACTGAAAATCAGCGTCATGACCGTTTTTAGGGTCATGACATAGGCTGAGTGAGGGCCATATGTTGGAGGTCACAACACACAATATATATGCACTGCCTGGTTATTTGTACCCTTATCATTTTGTTTTTGATTTGCTTTATTTTTTTATCTGTCTTTTTTTTTGTTTGTTTGTTCTTTTGTAACTGATGTTGTACTCGTATATAGTGTTGTGATTTACAAAATAATATTTTTTTCTTTATTTATTTTAAAAAAGCTGAAATGATGGTCATACACTACAATAATGTGATCCGTTCTTTCGATTGTTGAGATGACCGCTAATATCAAGAGACAATAGGTACTCAAATATGACATGATCTAAGTAAGTAAGAATGTCGGTTCGTATTGGTCTGGATGTTTTCTATGTATTATAAGTATGTATTTACAAAAGAAAAGTATTATTTTATGTATATATCGGAAAGCCAAACGTAAGGCCTGGAGAGAACACTGTGAATCCATCAACAGCATTCCAGAAGGAATGAGACTCTGCAAGGTAATCTCAACGGTAAAAGCGCACCCATTGACAACTGTCAAGGATGCCAACGGGCAGCGAACAGGATCAGGAAAGGAGACTCTAGCAGTAATGCTCAACACACACTTTCCAGATTGTATTGTGATAGATAAGGAACAGGAGGACCCGACAAGCTTGGTTGAAGAACAATACCGTACAACCAAAGCAGATTGGGATACTGCAAGGAAGGTGGTAGATGAGGGTAAGGTTGCATGGGCTTTGAACGGTTTTCGGCCGTTCAAATCACCTGGTCCTGACTCGATCTATCCCATTATACTTCAGCAGGGTGTTGGAATCTTGAATTCACACCTGTGTAGACTGTATAGGGCCTCCATTGCCTTTGGATATATTCCGAAGACATGGAGACGAGTTAAGGTCATCTACATACCGAAACCAGATAAAGTAGACTATGAGGAAGCTAAGGCATTTCGGCCAATTAGTCTCGAATCGTTCTTTTTGAAAACCCTGGAGAAGTTAGTAGACAGACATGTAAGGGAGGGAATGCTAAATAGACTTCCTCTCCACGGGCTACAGTGTGCCTATCAGAAAGGAAAATCCACTGAGACAGCATTGCACTATGTAGTAAGCAGAGCGGAGCACGCTTTAGATAGCCAGGAAATATGCATTGGCGCATTCCTGGACATAGAGGGAGCATTCGATCGAACCACCTTTGATGCCATAAAAAAGGCATCGACAAATCATGGCATAGAACCAACTATTTGTAGGTGGACAGACAGCATGCTCAAGGGCAGAATAATTAGTTCTGAGTTAATGGGAGAAGAAATAAGAGCGATGACTACAAAAGGCTGCCCTCAAGGTGGGGTCCTTTCACCACTCCTATGGTGCCTAGTAGTTGATTCGCTCTTAGAACTACTAAACAAAGGTCCGTACTTAACGGTCGGATATGCGGATGATTTGGTGATACTTATTAATGGTAAATTCCCAGATACGGTATCTCATCTCATGCAAGGGGCCCTAAACATAGTGGAAGAATGGTGTGGAAGTAACCATTTATCCGTCAATGTAGGGAAAACAACTGTGGTGCCATTCACTAGAAAGAGGGACCTGACGGGGTTAAGGGCTCTCTTTATGAATGGATCGCAGATACCATGGTCAACGGAGGTGAAGTATCTGGGTGTAATCTTAGATAAAGAACTGACGTGGAAACCTCATGTGGACAAGACCATAGAAAAGGCCCAAAGGGTCTTCAATATGATTCGTTCTACGTATGGGAGGACCTGGGGGATGAAGCCCAAGGTCATCAAATGGCTATACATGATGATGATAAGACCAATAATTACGTATGGAAGCATCGTCTGGTGGCCAAGGTCTAAACTAAAAACATGCAGGAAGGCGCTGTCAAAAGTACAGCGACTAGCCTGTATGGCTGTCTCGGGGGCGTTCACTACAACGCCAACGGCAGCGATGGAGGTCTTGCTGGATCTACCACCATTGCACATTATAGTTGAGGTAGAAGCCATGAAGGCACTAAATAGACTATCTGTGCATGGGCTATGGAGTGTCGACTTGCCTGTAACTCGACACACGAAATTGGAGATCTCAAGGGACCTCAGAGGAATAATAAGCATGGGTTGCGACAAAATGCAGCCATTGCACATATTCAAAAGGTACTTTAAAATCACGGTCCCTACAAGGGATGAATGGAGACAAGGTCTACAACACCCCGATAAGGACAGTCTCATATGGTACACCGATGGTTCCAAAATGGAATCGGGATCGGGCGCTGGTATCTACTCTAATGGATGTAGCATAAGTCAAAGCATGGACAAATATGTAACGGTTTTCCAAGCGGAAACTTACGCTATAATTGCTTGTGCACAGGAGATTGTAAACTGCAATGTCGTGGGGAAAACTGTTTACATTCTCAGTGACAGCCAAGCTGCGCTTAAGGCCCTGAATTCATACAGGGTAGACTCCAAGCTAGTTCTGAACTGTGTGAAGACTTTCAATAAACTTGGCAGACAGAACACGGTCAAGCTAGTATGGGTGCCAGGACATGTAGGGGTTCTCGGGAACGAGGCAGCCGATGAACTGGCTCGTAAGGGCTCGGAACGGAGATTTGTTGGACCTGAGCCATTTGTGGGACTCTCCGTGAGTACCGTTAGGGCAGCTTTTGATGCGCATGGCAATGAAAAACGAAACCTGGAGTGGCAAGCAACAGTTGGACTGGAGCACTCCAAAAAATTCATTGGAAATATGGCCACGGGATTCAACAGTAAGTTGTGCAGTGTCGATAAGGGCCAGATGCGTCTGCTCGTGGGAGCATTCACAGGACACTTTGGCACTAAAGACTTCCTGTGCAAAATGGGACTGGCCAGCAGCACTACCTGTAGAGCCTGTGGCGAACAGGACGAGTCCATATCACACCTGCTGTGTGAATGCGACGCGTTGGCAGGCATGAGAATGAGGCTGATGGGCTTAGCTTATCCTAGCCCAGAAGATTACAGGCTACTCCCCTTGAAGTGTATATTGCATCTAATGCAATATAATCACAGGGAGATAGTAGGAATATAGGGTAATGGGGATGACACAAAAGATCCCATTGGGTCGAAGTGTCGCTGGCTACTCCTAGTCAGCCCCCAATAGCAAGATAAGATAAGATATGTATATATCTGTAATCCCACTATTGATTCTGATATCCGTAACACAGGTACTTGAGCTACCTATCACGGAGTCAGATCAATGTATCATCATCAGCAGTCCACACTCGTCCACTGCTCGACATAGGTCTCCCCTAATGCACGCCATTGCTCCTGATTTTCGGCCACTCTCATCCAGCCCACACCAGCCAGCCTTCGAATGTAATCATCCCATCTTGTCGCAGGGCGTCCTCAATCGATGAGATCAATGTATGTGATGTTGTAAAATATTTAAAAAATAAATGTTATACTTAACTAAAAACGGTATAATACAGCTCAAATGTAGAGACATCTAGAACAGGCATTCCGAAGCAACTTCAATTAATATTTCTGCTTAAAGTGACACTCTTTCCAATCTCCTCGCGTCTACAGATACTTATCTACTCGCCTTCAACTTGCATTACGTCACGATACAACCTAACCACAGTACAACCAGCCAGTAGTAGCAAGGCACAAAACATTTCTTGTTTATTTTATACACATTACAGATTACAATTATTGCGAAACTTAAACATACATTTAAAGGTTATAATCTAGATTATAATCCAACAATATGTGTATTTCTAGAAAGTAGTACGAAAAAGAAGAAACAAAAAAAAAAGAAAAAACTTTATAATTTTAACTGGTGAAAAGAAAAAATAATGATCTTATAGGTATTCAGCTGGCATGCCGACCAGACATAGAGCCTTAGCCGGGTCTATCGGGTGTTGGATGGAGGATATCAGTCACTTTTTAAATATAATTTCTAAACTTTGATTCAAAGACGTCAAGCATAGGATTTCGACAAACTCAGCTCTGGTAATATTTTAAACAAAAACTTAAGGTTCTTGGAGGATATAATTTATGATTTTTTGATTGACCTCACTTTAAAAACTGAAATTCTTATAAAAGCAGTTATTGGTACAAAATTGATTTCATTTTGTACAAAAAATTGTTTTTTAAATTCAGATTTTTTTTACGGGTCACAGCCAGTACTTACGATTAACACGTAAGCTTCACTTGATGCCGAGGCTGGCCGAATGTGGAATTA
>CM032484.1:16084563-16104562 GCA_019059595.1 Marasmia exigua
TAAGAGACTGATTATTTCATTGCTGGTTATTGATCGGCATGTTTTGATTTCTTTGTAGCGCGAGTAATAGTCTACTACTACTAATATATAGTCGTTACTCGGTAAGGGACCCATCAGATCAACAGCAACATCTACCCAAGCTTCTAAAGGCAGTTCACGTCTCTTCAATGGATTGGGTGGGTTTGGTGCAGATACTAAAGTACACCCTTTACAGGACTTGCAGAGATTTTCCGCTTCTTTGTCACATTTGGGCCACCACACTTTGGTCCTCAATCTTGACTTCATGGCAACGATACCGGGGTGGCCTTCATGCGCAGCTTTTAGAACTCTTTGTCGCAAGTTACTTGGAATGACAATCTTTGTACCTCTTAAAAGTATATCTTCGTAAGAGCATAGTTCATTTTGAAAAATTTTAAACGTTTTAACCGATTCATCCCAATTACATTGTATAGGCCATCTCTAACTTTTTGTATTTCCGCCTCCTGTAAAGATTCAGCCATGATTTCTTGTAAGGATATAGCATAGCTTACTGGTGTAATATGTTCCACTACGTTTTGGATATAGTTTTTTCTCCTCTTTTGATGAGCTTACAGTTAATTTACACAATCGCGAAAGTGGATCTGCAATGTTACTTTTTCCAGGGGCGTATTTTACTTCGTATTATAGGATTGCAGACGTAGAACCCATCTTTCTATGCGGCACAAGGTTTCGATTTGGGACCAAATATGACCTCTAAGGGCTTATGGTCTGTCACCAATTCAAATTGTTTCCGTAGAGGAACATATGGAAGTGTTCCACCGCCCATACAAGAGCCAACGCTTCCTTCTCGGTCTGGCAATAGCGGCGCTCACATGGAGTAAGTGTTTTGTTTTCCAAAAGCGATAATTCTGTGACCTTGATTATTACTCTGCACCAATACCGCGCCTAGTGCTACTGGACTAGCATCAGCTATCACTAGAGTCGTGTCTTCGGGATTGTAATAACCTAAATTGGGAATATCGACCAAGGCAGCTTTTAATTTATTGAAAGCATTCTGCTGTCTTTCACCCCACAGTTCCTTATATCGGCATTTCTCCCTGATTTTTTTCGCAACAGCTCTTTTAATGGTTCCGTAATCGTTGCTAAATTAGGAATCCATTTTCCCACGTAGTTCACTAAACCCATGAAACTCTGGAGTTCGGCGATATTGGTAGGTGCTCGGAATTCCTTGATGCCTAAAATATATTTTTCTAGAGGCCGTACTCCATTCTCCGATAATTCATGTCCGAGGAATTGGACCTTGCTCAGTCGATATTTACATTTCTCTTTTTTCAGACAGACATTGTGTTGCTTTAGGACCTCTAGTACTTTCTGTAGTCTCTCATCATGTTCTCGTAAATCTTTTCCATATACTAGTATATCATCAATAAAATTAATGACTCCATCGCACTCTAAAAGTATTGTCTCCAGTGTTTTTTGGAATATTTCCGGTGCGCAAGTAATTCCAAACATCATTCTTTTATACCTAAAAAGTCCTCGTCTTGTTATGAACGTTGTGATATGCCGAGATTCTGGATGCAGCTCTAGGTGATGAAATGCATCTTGGATATCTAATTTACTGAAATATTTGGCGTCACGAACTTTATGCAAAAGTTGGTCCATCGTCGGTAAAGGATGGGTTTCACGCTTGATGGCTGCATTGGCTCTCCGCATGTCCACGCATAAACGAACGTCTCCTGTATCTTTTAATAAAGGAACAATTGGTGACACCCAGATTGATGGACCTTTAACTTCCTCTAATATGTCCTTTTCGAGTAGTTCTTTAATCTTTCTGTCTACCTTCTCTTCAAGGGGTAAGGGTACTCTTCTATAAGGTTGGGACACCGGTTTGACTGAATCATCTATAGGAATTTCCACGAGGACGCCTTTGAATTTAGGGAATGGTTCCACTTGTATTTGGTTGACGTCCACATTTATTTGTAATATGCCAAGAGTCATTGCTGTTTTTCTGCCCAGCAGATTACGTGTACCATCTGATATCACGTAGAAGGTAATATCTTTTTGAGTCTTCTTGCCAACATTAATATTAGCTTCAAAGGATCCAAGCAGTTTCAACGGTTTCGTGCTCCCATATGCCATAAAACTTTTGTCTGGGTTTGAATTTTGATTTTTAATGTGAGTTTTATTTTGCTTCATCACTTCCCAGGTTTTATCTGTTATCAGGTTATGGTTACAACCGGAATCTACTAGCATTTCAACATTAGTTCCCCCTATATCACATGTAATCATTGCGTCACATTCAATGTTAAAGATATAATCTACTTGTTTATTACACGTTTGGACATTAGCTGTTTTCTTCGATATTATTAGTCTTTTATATCTTTTAGCTTGTGTACCCTTTGTTGGTTCTTCTGGTAACTTCCTTTTTTGTTTGGTCCGACATTGTTTCTTATTAGCCGGAATACATGTCGTTCAAATACTTTACTTTGCTTTGGAGCAAAATACTCATCTAATTTGTTAATAGCGATTTCAAAAAGTTTTCCTTTATTTTCTTCATTTGAAGTGGCATGAGCACCGGGAATATTATAGTAAATCTCTTGTAATTCCGGACCTCCATAGTACAGCAAACATGCTCTTCGTTTTGGATCAGTATCGACCGACGCCGCTTCTAAATAAATATCTAAACTTCTTTTCCAACGTTCCCATCTTATAGACACTGAGCCCGTTTCCCCATTGCAATCGAATTTTTCCAAAGTGTAAGTTGCCATATCTACATGAAGGTACCTGGTAACAATCAAAACATGTTGGATACTATTTGATTCTTTAAATCTTTTCCGTCTTTACAACATTGCGAGTTAGTCTTAATTGTATTTTTTTTTTTTACCACTTCTGCATTAAATGCAATTTAACCTAATCGCAATTCATAATGTATAGTTTATTTGACTTGTTTGTAAATTAATGCCTTGTTTAGGTTTTAATCGCAATTCAATGCTCATATAAACTTAACTTAATCGCAATTGAATGCTTTATTTATGTTTCAATCGCAATTCAATGCCTAGTATAAGCTTAGCATAATCGCAATTCAATGCTTTATTTATGTTTCAATCGCAATTCAATGCCTAGTATAAACTTAACATAATCGCAATTCAATGCTTTATTTGTTTCAATCGCAATTCAATGCCTAGTATAAGCTTAACTTAATCGCAATTCAATGCTTTATTTATGTTTCAATCGCAATTCAATGCCTAGTATAAACTTAACATAATCGCAATTCAATGCTTTATTTAGGTTTCAATCGCAATTCAATGCCTAGTATAAGCTTAACTTAATCGCAATTCAATGCTTTATTTATGTTTCAATCGCAATTCAATGCCTAGTATAAACTTAACATAATCGCAATTCAATGCTTTATTTATGTTTCAATCGCAATTCAATGCCTAGTATAAGCTTAACTTAATCGCAATTCAATGCTTTATTTATGTTTCAATCGCAATTCTATGCCTAGTATAAACTTAACATAATCGCAATTTAATGCTTTATTTAGTTTTCCATCGCAATTCAATGCATAGTTTCCATTTTACTTAGTAGCAAATTAATGCTTCATTTATGTTTTAATGGCAATTTAATGCCTAGTCTTTCAATGTTAGGAACATTGGTAAGGTTTCCTAGGTTTCTATTATTATTATTATTATTTTTATTAGAAAGAAAGTCAACAGCCTATATGTAACAACATACACAAGAAATTCACACATCTTAACACACTTAGCCAGTAACAATTAATTTCATTACGAAGAATGTAAAATATTATTTACAAATCAAAGTGAAATTTGGGGTCCCACCTTGCACAGATATTATAATACTAGTACTCCCGGTAACCTCCATACCCAGGACCATTTAGGAAATCATTTATTCAAACTTGACCTGACCGGGAATCGAACCCAGAACCTCAGAGCGCCGAAACCTTGGATACCGGTACATAGCCCGCTCGATCACAGCATTTTTTTTTCTTAACATGTACGGGTACCGTACCTACCTAATTGTTGACGAGGAAAAAACAAGTGCATCTTAAAAACTATATTTTCTACTCCTTTCATTATCTTTTAGCATTAAAATGTAGGTTAGATATATATTTTTTTTCAAGCTTTTCGTTGGTTATTAATAACTAGTTACCTACATCATTTATCTCCTAATGTGACTCGTAGTGATGTAAACTCAAAACCCATTTAATAAATTAAATGAATTAACCGAAATAATTATCACATAAGAATCAAAAGAATGATAAATTATTTCCAACGCAACGCCGTACGAGTATGACTCATGCACGAGGCATTTTGCGCTTGCTTCGAAACTCGTTGAGTATTAGGTAGGTAGGTATCTATCGCATCGATAGTAGTCGCATCAAAATACCCATGTCAATTTTAGAAAGTAGGTATGTAGACAAGTATTTATCGAGGTGTATTTCTATGTGAATTATATGAGATGTCAGTAGTTAAGACTCATGCATACGTAGCCTTCTTAACGAAAGTAATAATTTCAACTCACGGTATATTTTCTCCGTCGCCAGTTTATGTAGTGGCTTTGTTTACCACCTGATTAGCTCTTATCTATATCGGCTCGGTAGTACACGCACCACGTCTTCACTCTGCGGCGGTCGGCAACCCAATCCCCGCTACCTCTGCATGGTACGTCACTCGAGACGACAGTATTAACTAATAAACATCTATTATACATACACTACATCTATAATAATAAATATTTTCTTTATTTCTTTCTTTCTTTCTTATATATTTATTAAACTATGCACAAATGTTGGGTCCGTTTTTGTACGCACAAAATTGATTCACGCCAAAAGTGGCCGCTTTTAATATAAGTGATTGCCGCGAGATTGAGGAGGTTGTTAAAATAGATCCGGATTAGTAGCTAAAAATAAAAATCGATTGGCGTCACTAGTGTGCCCTACCCGTCACCTGAACGCGCCCATAGCTCAGCACCGCCGTAGAATGCACAACGGACCATGTCGGCTAATGACTTATAAGAGGCAGAATATTAGCGAAATTGCCCCTTATATCACTTAGAATTGTATTTTTTTGTGATAGATCGCAGACGAGCAGACGGTTCACCATCAGGTGAGCAATTGCCACCGCTCATGAACACCTGCAACACAAATTGAGTCACAAGTACCCTCACTCAAGCAGTGAATCAGCACAATGCTGCTTCGGTTTTCTGTGAGGTCGTTCTAGCACTCCGGTCGAGGCAGCCCATTCATGCTGAAGCATAGCTGTCCCAAGGTTATAACGCAATCAAAGGCTATATCTTTTATTAGAGTTCCCTAGCCAAATGGCAAAAAACGGAACCCTTATAGATTCGTCAAGTCTGTCCGTCCGTCCGTATGTCACAGCCATTTTTCTCCGAAACTATAAGAACTATACTATTGAAACTAGGTAAATGTATTTATTTTGTTAACCGAATTACGATTTTACACAAAACTTGGGGGGTCTCCATACTTGAAACTGAAACTCAAAAATTATTTTTCATCATACCTATACGTGTAGGGGTATCTATGGATAGGTCTTTAAAAATGATGTTGAAGTTTTTAACACCATTTTTTTTCTAAACAATACTTTGCGCAAGAGACGCTCCCAAAGTGGTAAATTGTGTGTAACCCCCCCCCCCCCCCCCTTACTTCTATACTAAATGAATTATAAAACTAAAAGAAATATATGATGTACATAATCGTGAAAACTAGTACTTTTTTTAATATGTTATAAACCGTAAACCGCAATTTACCTTCCATATATCTTACTTGCTGCTACGGAACCCTACATGGGCAAGTCCGACTCGCACTTGGCCGTTTTTTTTTAGTTAGCAGCGGTGGTGTGATACACATTTTAGTACTTGCCGTTTCGACTGCAATAAAACGCAATGAAATGAATGCAGTGCCATGAAGTGACTGCCCTCTGACCTTCGCAACCCTTTAACAGAGGAACCACACCAATTAAATCATAGTTACGCGTTCCAGAAAATATCCAAAACGTCCATGTTCCCTCACGATGTTTTCCTTCACCGCCGAGCTAATCGTAGAAATACGCATATGCACATGGATTTTTCAAATCCAGCGGTGCATGCTCGGATTTGAACACAGAATTATCTTGATATATTTCTGTGGACTTAAACTTCCCTTATCGAAAGTGTGTTCTTATCCAGTGAGCTACTATCACTCCTATTATTTGCTCCATACATCGATACTAAATATTTCTTTATTATAGAACATAGGTACTAATCTGAAAAATATCGATAACTAACCATCGATAATCGGACATCAATCGTTATATCGGTGGGCTAATGTTGTTTAGAGGGCTGTGACGAGTGCGGTGTTGCGGTCCTAAATTTACATTTGGTAGCAAAAACAAGCCTTATAATCATTGAAAATATTTTATTTAAATGATTCAAGTACCATTTTTTTTCTTTTTTTTTTATGATCCGCCAACGCTTAAAACCACTATCTCACCTGATGGAAAGTGACGGTGAGGTCTAGGATGTAACGCGTTCGCCTAGAAGATTTACCGTCGAAGAGCCACGCTTCGGCATGAATGGACCGGCGCGTCCGGAGTGATACCACGGCCTCACAGCAAACCGGCGTGAAGCAGCACTGTGCTGTGTTTCGCTGCGTGAGTGAGGGTACCGGAAGCCTATCCGGGGGAAAAGGGGGCTTAAAGGTTGGCAGAGCACTTGTGACTCCACTGGTGTCGCGGATGTCTAGGGGCGGCGGCAATCGCTTACCTCCAGGCGATCCATCTGCTCGTCTGCCACCTATCATATAAAAAAGAATTCGATCATGTAACAACGAGCCAGTTGGTCTGGTTATTCTCTCAAAGGGTTGTGAAGGTCAGACGGCAGTTGCTTCATTGTAATGACTTGACTTCCCAAATCAGGAACCATGGTGTAAGCGTTCCTCGGGGCTCCGAAGCGACGACCTTGGATCCAACCGGGAACATCATACCGATATGATTACATGAACCCCTTGGGAAGAAGATAAATACAGTATGATTCTGGTCTGTTTCATGTTAAAACATGAGATGCAAGTGAATGCGACTGGATGCAAGTTTTGCAATGCGCCGAGGACAAAGGTGCCGAGTCAACTGGCCGGATGCAAGTACAGTCTGCAGCGTCATCGGCCCCTACACGATTACTGGTACAAACAGCAAAAAAAGACGTGCTTAAAACAATATAAAAATGTATTTAAATGACACAAGTTTGATATTTGTAATGTATCATGTTTCCGGTCGAGACCGAACCCAAGATCTTTCATGATGGGTACAGTTTCCACTTGAACAGGCGAGAATGTCACTTTTTTTAATCGTTTTTAATCCCGAAAACCTCATTATAGTTATCGTGAATAAAGTCCATTTTGATCAACAAAATATGCTGGAAGGACTACCAGCTGGTTCCATATATTTCCAGGAAAATATATGGAATAGAATATCCACTATTTTTATGGACCAGTTGATTTTTTTTTCGCTTATTTTGCTGATCTAACATGCTAAATGGACTTTATTGTAATACATTGCTATTTTATCCAAAGTAAAATAAAAGAACTCAATTATATTTGAGTTCAAAGCAGAAAGTTTATTAAAGACTTATAAACTTCTGTTTAAAATGTCAGATTCAATGCGACCATCCACTTCAGGTGGTGGTTTGGTGAAAGGTTGGTCAAAATGTTGGTCACATCTTATTATAAGCAAAAAAAAAATAAGTAGAGATTAGATACTAAGATGATACATTAAGATTTTCTTCCTTTACTCTAATTTCGTGTTCTAAAAAGATATTTAATATTAGCTTTCCATAAAATTTAATTTCCGGCTTTTATTTTACACCTCGGAAAATATTTAATGTGCAAAAATCTATTAGAATTTTACGTTGACGTTGCTTTATAACTATAATTTCTTTCGATAGTGAAGATATTTTTTTTATTATATATATGAGAGGTGGCAGACGAGCAGACGGATCACCTGATGGTAAGCAATTCCGCCGCCCGTGGACACCCGCAACACTAGTGGAGTCACAAGTGCGCTGCCAACCTTTCCCCCCCCCCACAATGGGCCACCGGTAACCTCACTCAAACGGCGAAACACAGCGCAGGCGCTGCTTCACGCCGGTCTTCTGTGAGGCAGTGGTATCACTCCGGTCGAGCTGGCCCATTCATGCCTAATTAATTAATTAATAATTCGTTGGGGAATCTGACTTCTTTTTTTTTAGGTTTACTCCTATATTTTTTTGCTTTTGTTATTTTTACGCCAAAGATACATACTTAGGGTAACAGGTATAATGTTTGGACCCTTAAGCATAGTTTTGACGTTGACCTCATGTTACTGCATATTGATATAGGATTTACTTCTAAGTATTATAGGAGTACCATTCCGAAACGACTTAAGAACATTTTGAACATAATTATTGGCTCTAAACTTTCGTAATTAAACGCTTTTTTATTAAATTTTGGTATCAACACCCAAAAGTAGTATTATTGGCTCCCTTGAACAGTGAATCGTGATAAATTCAATATTTCTGAATTGACTTCTTTTCTCAAAAGAAAGATCAGTTATGTAAAACAAAAGGTTCACTGTCAAGAAGCATAAAATTTTTAGCATAAATGCAATAAGCATAAACATGATTAAGCATAAAATAATTAACCATAAGCGCCTAAACCTACTTTTACTCTATATAATATAGGAAATACTGGTTACTTACTTACTTTTTTTATTTTTCAGATTCAAACAACCATTAATGCCAATAAAAATTATGCTTAAATGCATTATGTTAAATAATAATTATGCCACAGTACACATTATGCTAAAACCAAATTCGGCCAAATTAATATTATGCTAAATAAATTCATTATGCCAATCCATTTTAGGACAAAACACATTACTTATGCCAATAAAAGGGATCCCACTTGTGACACCACTGGTTTTGCAGGTGTCCATGGGCGGCGGTAATCGCTTACCATCAGGTGTTCCGTCGGCTCGTCAGCCACCTATCACATAAAATAAAATATTCATTATATCAAAAATTGTGCCAAGAAAATTTATGCATAAATGCATTATGTTAATTAATAATAATGCCACAGTACATATTATGCTAAAACCAAATTCGTCCAAATTAATAAATTATGCTAAATAAATTATGCCAATTTCAGTATGCCAATCCATTTTAGAACAAAACACTGTATGCCAATTAAAGGGATCCTAAAACAAAATGTGTCATTTTTTTTTGCTAACAGTACAAGTTGAAACAAAACATCGAGCGTGTTCCAATAGTCTCTACGGCGGCTCTATGAATGTAGAGTCGCGAGCTAGTCGTTTAGATAGAGACGTTATTGTTGGACGCGCAAAGCTAGACTGAGATGTGACTTTTTATGAGGTAGAGCTGACTTTACAGGCCAATTATGGGAAAGCTCATGTCCCAGTCACATTGCATAATCCGCCGTATTACATTACGGCTAGCTGTTATCAGAAACAGGGCCGTAATAATATATTTTATAATACGTTAATTTCAATTTAATTTTCATTTTGAATTTGTATTCAATTGGCATGTAGTAGCTTAAAATTTTTATGATAATTTTAATTGTATAACCAACTTTAATGGAACTGTCATTTTTTTTATTTCTATTTAACTATGAATTTAATTTAACTTGACATTTATATACTTATTACAATGTATGAATGTCAAATATTGTATTGCTATTATTAACTATTCTATTTTCTATTTTGTATATGACCTGTAATTTGGTTGAAATAAATGATATTTAATTTAATTTAATTTATTCTAGCTAATACGGTATATGACATTTTTTGTTTATTTTTGTAATCAAAAGACCTCTCAATCATAGATACATAGTTGAAAGAATTACTTGATTCTATTTAAACTACCTACCTGAGATATCACAACTTTAAAATCACATTATTTTGGGCAAACTCAAAACGCCCCCTACAAATGGCCACTGAGATGTGACGTCACAAACAAGTATTTTGTATGCATTTCATTTGAATTTTGTATGGTAGCTATATCAAATGGTTTGTATGGTTCTACTATAGGTAATAGTTGGTGCAAATTGTATGGGTTATTCAATGGTATATTTTTTAATAATTTCATACTTTTAAAATGGACTTGCCCATGAATCTATGAATGACCATAAAAACGGCTAGATGTTATATTTTTAATTGAGAATTTTTGCTATTGGCACATTTACATATATTTTGATAAAATATTTATATAATGTAAAATCTCGAGCTTAGTCAAATACCCTTTTGTTGACCCGCCGCCGCTCTAATAGGTCATTTTCATCTATCAACAATAAATTATGAAATTATATTACTTGTATAGTTTTCATCACGGGAAATGCAAATATAACGTTATTTTCCCATTAAATCCTAAGATAAATTTTATTTTTCAAAATCAAATTTGAGGTTTTAGTATCTGTATGTCACGTGATTTCAAACGCCGACCGCCATGATGTGACGTCATTATACTGAAACATCTTTTTGACATCTTTGTTTACTTACCTGAGCATTTTGACATTTCTCAATTTTAGTTCAATGCCCTTTGATTTAGTTATAGTGACGTCATGCGCCGTTACCATCATGGCGGTCGGTGTTTTAGCGCGTATATTTTACGTTAAATTTTTGATATTTTTTTTAAAACATTTAGCAGGCATATTTTGCAGAAATAAAAATAATGCTTGATTAACTGATATATATATATGAGCATTATAAAAAATATTTGAAAAAAAAGGAGAATTCCCTATTGCATCA
Source organism: Marasmia exigua (assembly GCA_019059595.1). Taxonomy (NCBI): domain Eukaryota; kingdom Metazoa; phylum Arthropoda; class Insecta; order Lepidoptera; family Crambidae; genus Marasmia; species Marasmia exigua. The sequence continues at coordinate 16,095,351 of CM032484.1, forward strand.
ATACGTTCTGCAATAACGCTAGCCTACGCTAGCCGCATTGTAACGACTATAGTTACAAAATAAAATAAGTTTATATAGATTTTTTTTAATGATACAGATGGCAGACGAGCCGACGGATCACCCGATGGCAAGCGATTACCGCTGCCGCGACACCTGCAACACCAGTGGTGTCACTGTTGCTCTGCTTACCTTATATTACCCTGCATTGGGCATCCGGTACCCTCACTCACGCAGCATATTTTTGTGCACGTGAAAAAACTCACATAGTAGTAAAATTGATTTCTACGTACTGTACTATAATATCATGTACCAAGAATTGGGCTGCAGATGATATTAGTATTGCACAAACAATTAATACTGGCATAATCCCTGGGTGTTACAGTTGCGGGTAGCAAACAAAATTATCGCCCAAATTCCGCTAAATCCATAAAACAAACATGAATTTTCACCCACCCATCCATCATCATGAAAAATGTACAGCCAGCGTAACCACAGTGCTAAATTTTAAGCCCAATGTATGGATTTCATGACCAACGTACGTAATTTGGGAATGCCATCTGTCGAGTATAATTTAGTGGTACATCAACCGCAACTTTAATTTAATATTTTGATGAATATTTTTTTTATGTGATAGATGGCAGACGAGCCGACGGATCAATTGATGGTAGGCGATACCATAGACACCTGCAACACCAGTGGTGACACAAGTGAAATCCCTTTAATTGGCATAAGTAATGTGTTTTGTCCTAAAATGGATTGGCATAATTTATTTAGCATAATATTAATTTGGCCGAATTTGGTTTTAGCATAATATGTACTGTGGCATAATTATTATTTAGCATAATGCATTTATGCATAATTTTTTTTGGCACAATTTTTCCAGGCATTACTGGATGTTTGAATCTGAAAAATAAAAAAGTAAGTAAGTAACCTGTATTTCCTATATTATATAGAGTAAAAGTAGGTTTAGATGCGGCGGGGGTGGATCTTGGGCCACCCGTAAGCTGCTTTTTAATGACTTATGGTTAATTATTTTATGCTTAATCATGTTTATGCTTATTGCATTTATGCTAAAAAATATTATGCTAAAAATGCTTATTAGTACTATGCGAAATTATCATTAGTAGTAATTACATTATGCTAACTTATTTTATGCTTAAAATTTTTATGCTTCTTGACAGTGAACCGTCACAAGTTCGCTGCTTACTTTTTAAACACCCTTCCCCTGGATTGGGCCTCCGGTACCCTCACTATTATTATTATTACTTATTTTCAAAGACTACGATTTCTTCAACTTTGATAAAGGCGGGTAAACATATACCCATGCTACGTCAAAGCGTCATGGTATTAAGTGTGGTGGTTCCGGATGATAAAAACTTTCGAGTGATTCTACATGTATTTAGTATACTGGCTTTTTGAAGGAGATAAGTGGTTTTTGTGGGGATAATCAATATTTTTAGACAATTTTTATGCTTCTTGAAGAAATGACGATGGGGATGATGTGTACAGTTCTTTTATGCGATTGTTTCTTAAGTTCTATTGCCAAGTCGTGATATTTTGAATTTTTTTCGGAGATGGTTGCTTGAAGGTATTTATCATTATTATTGTTATTGTCTATGAGCGACGGTTACTATAAGTATTATTCATCATCAGCCCATTTAAGTCCCCACTGCTGGGGCACGGGCCTCCCTCAATCACATGAGGGGTAATTGCCATACTCACCACGCTTGGCAGTCGCGGTGGCGAGGGATTTGGTATAAATGCAGAGTTTTCCTTCTCTGGGTGCTAATGATCATGACAGCAGTTGTATCTTAGTCGCCTTTTACGACACCTCGGTAGGAGTGAGGGTGGCCTTTTCTACTCTGCCAGGGACCACACGGCACACGGCACGACCATAAGTATTATTAACTATCAGGAAAGCCGCTTGCTCGTCTGCCTATTTTTCGTAATAAAAAAAAAACAATTTTAAAGTGCAAAAGTGTTTTCGCGTTTTTTTATTAAGCAATATTGTATCCAAAGTTTTCCATATCCTTTCTTATCCTTAATTGACCATTTACATATTATGAACTGTGTTCACTATTACTTGACAAGTCTCCAAAAGCAGAAAAACTTGGCAAGTCTTCCACATCATGCTTAATATCTAGACACTTCAAATTTTGATTCAAACAGTTCACTCAAGTTAAAAGAGTAACACAGTTCTTTCGAAGAAGTAAAAACGAACTGCTTTTACAATGCAATGGTGGAAAACTATAAGGCAGGCACTACTAGCTAGAAGACGGACGAGTTCATTTGTGTTTACAATCCATATGACCATAATATTAATTTCTACAACCTTCATTATTCCATCCATGCCATCACTAAACTAAATAAATAAGTAAATCACACAAGTTTTTTTTTATGTGATAGGTGACAGACGAGCAGATGGATTGCAAGATGGTAAACGATTGCCGTCGCCCATGAACACCCCCGATACCAGTGGAGTCACAAGTGCGCTACCAACCTTTAAACCCCCCTTTCCCCCGGTACTCTCACTCACGCAGCGAAATACGGCACAGTGCAGCTTCACGCCGTTTTTCTGTGAGGCCGTGGTATCATTCCGGTCGAGCTGGTCCACTAATGTCGAAGCACGCTTCGGTTTGGCTCTCCCACGGTCCCACAAGATTAGAAAAAATGAGTGAAATGAACTATATTTTCAAATTGAACTTTTTCTATTTAGTTCACTCAAAAACGTCACATCTCTAGTCAATAAGTAACAGGCCGATTTCCTCTATGGGGTTGGCAAAGGAAATTATTATGAAGCCTCGGAAAATTAGACTTGGATTAATAGCTGATAATTTTTTCGCGGTTCTTTTGAAACATTTTGGAGTCTTGTTTTTAATCTTGACGTTAATTGATGTAGATAAATTGAATGGTGAAGGGTTTGGAGATTATTACAGTATTTAGATAGCCATAGCAAGTTATAAGAGTTTTGACCGTGGGAGAGACACGCTTCGGCATGAATGGGCCGGCTTTACCAGAATGATACCACGGCCTCACTGAAAACCGGCGTGAAACAGCACTATGCTGTGTTTCGATGCGTGAGTGAGGGTACCGGAGGCCCAATACAGGGGGAAAGGGGGATTTAAAGGTTGGCACCGCACTTGTAACTCCACTGACTGGTATCGTGGGTGTCCATAGACGGCGGCAATCGCTTACCTTCAGGTGATCTGTCTGCTCATCTGCCACCTATCGCATAAAAAAATATATAAATATATTATAATAGTTTTACGCTGTATATTACACACTTTTCAAACTTTTCTTTTTTTTCTCTATTCTCAATTGAAACTCTGTAACATCATCAATATTTGAAAAGAGTAATTACTGAGTTTCTTGCTGGTGTCTTCTCAGTAGAAATCGACATTCCGAACCAGCGGTAGATATTATGTACCTATTTTGACAAGCATAAGTGTGGACCTAAATTGAATAACGATTTTTTTATCTTTTTATCTTATCTTCATTTTAATCTTTTATTAGTCACTTTTTTTGCTGAAAAGTTTCCTGTTTTGTAAATAAAATTCACTCTCTCTCTCTCTTGGCGGATGACAGACAGGAAGAAGCGCAAGACCGAAAAGAAGGCTCTTATTATCGAAGGCCAATACTCACTATGGGTCGCTGCGCCACCCTAGTTAGTTCGTTCTATTCAATGACTGGCAAAAAGCAGTGCAAGATCGACCACAGTGGCGCTCTCTTGTTGAGGCCAAGACTCGGTCCGGGTCGCTGAGCCAGCGGAATAAGTGAAGCAAAGTGTCAGCCTATAAACTTTCCCACTGCAAGGCAAAAGCCTCTATCATAGAGAACACATTTTCGCTGCTATGATAGGATTAGGCTTAATCACCACACTTGCAAAATGCGGATCGGTGATGATCACAAACCCGAGCTACGTTCGAAAAATTCGAAACATACTTTTCGCACGACCCGGGAATCGAACCCAGTACCTCAAGATCACAGCCCGCTACTTAAACCACTAGAACAACAAGGATTAATTAAGTAAATTAATATCGAAGATATCTTTTATTGTTGATTCTCACATTCAGTCATCCTTAAATCAGTATTTATACACTTATAATATTCCTATTATATCTACGTTAAGGTGACGGGTAGGGCACACTAGCGACGCCCATCGATTTTAATTCTTAGCTACTAAACCGGATCTGTTTTGAACAATTTTGGGATTACAACCTCTTGGCGAACACTTATACTATTTATTAAATAACCATGCACAAATGTTGGGTCCAACGCGTACGCGAAAAATTTAACCACCGCCAAAAGCGGCCACTTTTAGCGTTAATGAATTTTTCCCGTACAAAAACGGTCCCAACATTTGTGCATGGTTATTTTATAAGTAGTATAAGTGTTTGCCTAGAGGTTGTAATCCCGATTTTTTTTAAAATAGATCCGATTTAGTAGCTAAAAATTAAAAACGATTGGCGTCGCTAGTGTGCCCTACCCGTCACCTTACTAGCAACCACATTCATAATTCCACGAATAAATCTGTAAGCAGTTTACTAGTGTTAGATTTATAAACGAACAATGCTTACAATGTTGCGCCGGAGTTCGATTTTAGCATATTTATTGACTGGATCTTTCAATGCAAATCATTTACTTCACGTCTTATTACTTCGTGGGAAGTTGTTAAGACAATGTGGGGCTTGTTATACGCAGCAAAAGATTATAAGATAAGATAAGAAACAATTTATTGACCACAACACATTACACATAGAACAAAACAGAGAAAACAAGGTACAGAGACAAAGAGTTGCGGCCAACAAGGGTCAGCCTCAGCATATGCTGCAACTGCCACACACAGCAGCTGCAGCGCTGATTTTCAGGCTGGACCTTGGGTGACGCCTTTTCATTGAAAAAAAAATATTATAAAAGATTACCATGCAATATATACAAGTAAAAAGAAAATGAAATTACTTATACAAAACAAAAAAAAATAATAACACAGAGATACATACATAATCGATTTAAAAACATTATGGCAATTAGAAAAACTATAATAATCCTAAAATCAATTACGGCTATGGTGGCCAATCTCAACGATCTGCCACGTAGGCAGAATATATTATAGTGCTCAAGTGTGTGCGCAAACACAAGTGCACTCTTTATTCCTTTACCCTCATGATCCGATGAGACACTACTGTGACCAACAGCTTGCTTTCCGAGATTTCCAGACTCCGGGCTGCCACTAAGAAGTTCTTACCAAGAACTTAGGTACAATTTTTTCGCCCGACCCGGGGATTGAACCTGGGACCTCTTGCGCGGCCGTCGTTTTAAAGTGCGACCCACTAACCACTGCGCCACCGAGGCAGGAGAAAAACTAGTAATAGTAATAAATCTTTAATTTGTAAAAACTGGTTTCCGAAATAAATAAGGTATTTAATTATATAATAATTCCCACAATCACCTTCATCATCATCTTCATCAACCCACACTCGTCCACTGCTGGACAGGTCTCCCCTAATGCACGCCACTGCTCCCGATTTTCGGATTATTTTTGATGTAATCCGACAGAGAACCAGAATCACCGACATAGCACACCGAATTAACAAACTGAAGTGGCAGTGGGCTGGTCACATTAGCCGCAGAACTGACAGCCGTTGGAGCCGTAAAGTCCTTGAGTGGAGACCGCGACTTAGTAAGCGTAGTGTAGGACGCCCTGCGACAAGATGGGATGATGACATTCGAAGGCTGGCTGGTGTGGGCTGGACGAGAGTGGCCAATCACCTTTCTGTTCAGGTATAGATAGATAGAAATATCTTTTCATTGAAAATACAATAAAATATCCATTTTTAGTAAATAATTTGACTCTGGAATGCTTGAAAGAACACGCACCTATAATTTTTTTTAGTAAATGTGCTTATTTTATATACCACTAGATCGGGCGGTGAGTGAAAAATAATACAAGAAAACCTACAATCTCGATAGTTTCTGTCAACAATTTAGCGGAACAATATTGGTATTTCTTTACTTACTCGTACATACAATACAGAAAAAGATAAAAGAAATGTTATCCATGATCGGAATGCATCAATGTTATATGACTTACGAGTATACTTTGTAGACAAAGGTAGCCCTAACGATTTCCGACATCCGACAGACGTCGGTAATTTAAAATGACACTTACAGCATTTGAAGAAAGGGTTCAAAGTGAAGTGACGGTTATTAATAGTGACCGGCAGCTTTGTCTTTCATAGCGTTATTAGGGTTGCCGCAAGTGAATATCAAGCGATAAATCCGCCTATTCGTAGTGTCTGTTGTTGTTGTTTCGTACTTGTATTTTGTTTTTGTGCAATGAATATTAATCTGTCTAAATCCACTCCACTAAAAAAATCACGCCAATTTGCCTCCATTTTGCCGTGAAAAAACGGACAAACACATAATTTTACATTTATGATATAAGTATTGTAATATTAGTATAGTTGATTGTAATTTCTGTTAACCCCATTAGTTACATGACAATTGCACAAGCACAGCTGTTACTTCAAACTAGTGGCCCATCCTCACTTCGTTTCGGGACATTAGTTCCACTATATAGAAATAGATGGCGCTAGGTGTGGATTACATCGCGCAAGCTTTTCGTATTTGCGGATCACCTATGAGCGTTACCGCTGTCTGTCTACCTCTTTATAAATACTATAGTTTAACCCACGTTGATTTGAATCAAATCGTAGTCTTGTAAACTTCGACTTATAATATTTTTTGTTCACCTGAATTTTGGAAAGTTTTTTTTAACATTGTTCAGTGATCTCTGTAAGAATTCAATTCTTGCCAAACCTGGGATTGACGGACTAAATCTTCACGTCATCTTTTATTGGGTCCCTCTCAATCATATCAGACGTAGGAGAGCCACGCATCGCCTTTAACGGGTTTGCTCGAACAGATACCACGGTCTCTAGAAAATCGAGCCAAAAAATTAGACACTAAAATTATAAAATAAAAAAATTCTACAAAAAAAACACCGCCATCAAAAACCACGATCTAAAAAGTGTAAAATAATATTTTGAAAACTTCATGCACTTCACATAACATTTTATAACAGTACACTTGAGAAGCCGTGTGGTCCCCGGCAGAGTAGAATAGGCCACCCTCACTCTTACCGAGGTGTCGTAAAAGGCGCCTAAGGTAAAGCTGCTGGCATGATCATCAGCACCCAGAGAAGGAAAACTCTGCATTAATATCAAAACCCTCGCCAACCCGTCTGCCAAGCGTGTTGAGAATGGCAATTACCCCTCATGTGATTGAGGGAGACCCGTGCCCCAGCAGTGGGGACTTAAATGGGCTGATGATGATGATGACACTCGAGAAAAGGTGTTACTGAAGTCGACACTTAATACTTTTTTTTTATGATATAGGTGGCAGGCGAGCCGACGGATCACCTGATGGTAAGCGATTACCGCTGCCCATGGACACCTGCAACACCAGTGGTGTCACAATTGCGCTGCTTACTCTTTAACCCCCCTTCCCCTGGATTGGGCCTCCGGTACCCTCACTCACGCAGCGAAACACAGCGCGTGCACTGCTTCATGCCGGTTTTCTGTGAGGACATGGTATTACTTCTGACCGGATGGCGCAATTGGTAGTGACCCTGCCTCGTATGCCAAAGTTCGTGGGTTCGATCCCCACCCTGGACAAACATTCGTGCGAAGAACACTTGTGTTTGTTCAGTGTCTGGGTGAAATATATGTATTTAAGTATATATTTGTGTTCCTCGGTTGTCTGATATCTGTAACACAAGTGCTTAAGCTACTTAGTACGGAATCAGGTCAACGTATGAGATGTTGTGAGAATTATTATTATTATTACATCGGTCGAGCCGGCCCTTTCATGCCGAAGCGTGGCTCTCCCACTGTATTTTCTTGTAATACAACATTCAAATATTATTTTACACTTTTTAGTTCGTGGTTTTTGACGGCATTTGTTTTTTCGTAGATTTTTATTTATTTCGCTGAATTGACGTTTTTATCAATTCGTTCAATTCTTCGTGATGCGCACTGCCAGCCTCAGTTTTTTTCCAGTAATTACAACGCCAATATTTTTAAAGCTAGAATAAATAGGCTACTTCTGAGTAAGCTCGCTCCGTCGTAGGTTGCTTCTTAACTCTAGATTTCAGTGTGAAGCCAATACACCAATATTTTTTATTGATTTTTTTCTAAAAAGTCTCCTACATTTTCCTAAGCGCTGTATATTTTAAAGCACAGTTCATTATGGAGTAGTATCATTAATGAGAAAAAAGAATTTGCAAATTAAGATATAAAATATAAGATATAGATAAAAAAATTTCCGTGGGAGAGCCACGCTTCGGCATGGGCCGGCTGGACCGGAGTGATACCTCGGCCTCACAGAAAACCAGCGTGAAGCAGCACTGTGCTGTATTTTGCTGCGTGAGTGAGGCTAGCGGAGGCCCAATTCGGGGGAAAGGGGGGATAAAAGGTTGGCAGCGCACTTGTGACTCCACTGGTGTCGCGGGTGTCCATGGGCGGCGGCAATTGCTTACCATCAGGTGATCCGTCAGGTCGTCTGCTTCCAACAACTTAGTACTTCTTTCCAAGAAAATCGCCATACTAAAAGGTAATTTCATACTTTAACCCCTAATACGTTGCCAACCTTTAAAAAAGAAGTATGCAACCTTTAAAAATGAAGTCTTGAAGGTCCCTAAGTCGTAGCCGTCGGGAAATACTCCTTCAGCAGTTTGGTACTTTTCACCTACATTTATCATTGCGATGCCGATATATCTGTATGGGGATATTTTCTTAAAACGCTAATCGCTTCCACGCATAACACAAAATTGGTGTCATTTCATACAAAAAACTATTCGAGCTGCAAGCGATTTTTTCTCTTCAGGCGGCTAAGCATCAGATTCCTTAACCGTACATAAAAATACATCGTGATCATAAATGTGGTACGTACCTATATTTCGTCTGTAAAACCACCCATAAGCTGCCAACATCTTCGCCTCACCCATCGAGTTTACGCGATCAAACGTGCTACGTTTATAGACCAATAGATTTCATTACCTGTTTACGATCGGATTTGACGGGAGCGTTCATGTAGGGGTAATTTTAGATTTGTGCATGTCAGCTGCAAATATCTTGACCGTGTAATAATTTGAGATGGACGAGACTGGCCCGATGGCGCATTACATAGTTTTAGGCTACGACTCAACGCCC
>CM032484.1:16749319-16772582 GCA_019059595.1 Marasmia exigua
TCCACATCATACTTTAGAATTATTTATGTTTATGTTTAAGATCTTAAATATCAAGCTTTTGTCAAATGTATCTACTTACTTAAATATACTAACTGTACCGATATAGAAGAGCGTCTCTCCTAACATAGCAAGTATTTGCTTAAAAGGAGATTCCAAACCCAGTACAATGTTTTGCAAACACAAAAAAAAAGTTTAGGACAGAAATCAATGTAATTTTAGAGGATAATCTATGAATCTAATATACGTAACACTAATTAACTAAATAAAACATATTAATGAGTTGGATTCATGGATCTTCCTATAAATCAGGATAGTTAGATATATATACATTTTACATATATCATATTATGTTTACTTATACATATGTGTCTTTACATATCTATATAATAATTCATTTATTTATATATTATTTACCTACCTATTTATTTAAAATATTTATCATCTACTAATTAATTAATTACCAATCTACTAATTATATAATTTATCTATTTATTTATTAATAATACCTTAATAAGATAAATCAATCGATTGCTTTGTGCGGTCGGCGTCAGGTCAAGTTACCCCCCGCAATGCAAAAATGGCACTTGCGTCTCAGATATAAGGTCGGTCCAAAGTCCATTAAGGGTACATTGGCGTGACACCGTGTGTACACGTTGGTCGAGACAGTGACGAGTAATTATGCACGTTCACAACTTAAAAATAGATTTTGTGCTTCTGTTTTGTGAAATGTTGACAGCACAATTCATTTTTGTTTATGTTAAACCTTCTTGGTTTACATAGACAAAGTCTACACTCGATTTAAGAAGACATCCTGTATGACAATCTATTATGTATTCAATTGTCTGCTTACCAAAATATATCGTATGCAAATAATAATATGCCAATTTACTTTGCCCCTCTAACGATATAAATAAATGGTTATGGGCATCGCGCGTTGAAGATCGCTATATAATCGTATAGTTACCAAAAAAGTGCTATGGATAATCCATCGGTGCCTTACGGCACGCGGCACGGAACTGCTGGTACATCAGGTATTTCCATAAATAAATTAAATGGATCTAATTTCAACACATGGGCATTTGCCATCGAATGCCTGTTAACGGATTTGGAGCTATGGGACGTGGTTACTTCACCCATTGACCCCACGGACCCCGACGCCAAGCGTAAGGACGCTAAAGCGCGAGCCAAAATCTTCTTGACGTGTGAAGATCGATTTACCCAGTGATTCGAGGAGCAAAGACGGCATATGACACCTTTAAAAGCCTCCAGAAGGCATACGCTGACAGTGGTCTAACAAGAAGACTGCAACTAATGAAGAAGTTGCTCTCCAATCAATATAAAGGAAACTTGCAAAACTATGTACATACCTCACTTGGAATTCAGCAAGAATTACAAGGAATAGGAGCAGGAGTTGATGATGAGTTCCTAGCCATTATCATACTAGCTGGACTCCCAGATGAGTACAAGCCTCTCGTCATGGCTCTCGAACATTCCAATGCTAAAATTACGTCGGAAAACGTAGTGGCAGCTCTTCTTAAAGAAGACTCTCGACCATGTCGCACTACCAGTACCAAACCTGAGGATCCTACGGTGCTGATGGCCAAACAGAAGAAAAAAACAGTTTTGTACATATTGTAAAAAGTTAGGTCATTTAGTGTCAAACTGTAGGAATAAAAACAAGAAAGCTTCGGCTAAGGTTTATTCAAACAATACATCGGAATTTACACTTTCATCTTGTTTAATTCATCCTTCATCCACAGGTTCACAGGATTGGTTCATAGATTCTGGTGCTAGCTCACATATGAGCAATAGGAGAGACTGGTATGAGGCCATGTCCCCCCAAATCACAACTGTTACTTGCGCCAACAAGAACCAGATTCTAAGTGAGGGCAAAGGTACTGTTAATATAAATATTTCCCACAATGTACATAGAATAAGTGACGTCCTTTATGTTCCTGGTTTAGCAACTAATCTTTTATCGGTTAGTAATTTGACCAAAAAAGGCTACGATGTATTGTTTACATCGAAAGGCGCGACTGTAACTTTGGCGGGTGGATATCAACTGACAGGTGAAGTCATAGCGACAGGCTCACATTGTAAGGGCATGTACAAACTAGATGTGGACAAATATAATGCTTTGTACACACCTACCAAAGAGTCCCCTTTATTGTGGCATAGACGCCTTGGCCATCTAAACGGAAATACTATGCAACTTTTAAAAAGTAAATGTAAAGGCATAGATTTTAGCGGGAAATTTACGGAAAAATGTATTCCGTGCCTACAAGGAAAACTTTCTAAAAAACCTTTCAAAAGTTCAACAAGCAAATCGAGTAAGGTCCTCGAATTAATTCATTCGGATCTTTGCGGACCTATGAGTACGCACTCGTGGGGCGGTGCTCTATATTTGCTAACATTTACAGACGACTTTAGTCGCAAAACTTTGGATATCTTTTAAAATCAAAATCAGAGGTTTTTTCGAAATTTGTAGAATTTAAATATTTAGTGGAGAATCAGACTGGCGAAAGAATCAAAGTTCTGCGTTCTGATAACGGGCGTGAGTATGTCAACAAGGACCTGTCTAACTTTTTGAAAGAGAATGGTATCATACACCAGACCACGGTCCCGTACAACCCACAACAGAACGGCGTCTCCGAACGCGCCAACAGAACAATAATTGAAAAAGCCAGATCCATGCTTAGAGATTCTAACCTACCTCTAGCTTATTGGGGCGAAGCAGTCAATACTGCGATTTACCTGAAGAACCGTTTGCCTACACAAGCCTTGAAGAACAAAATTCCAGAAGAAGTGTGGACTGGAAGAAAAGTCAACCTCTCTCATTTGAGGGTATTTGGTTGCGAAGCCCACGCTTTAGTACCCAAGGAGAAACGTACTAAACTGGAATCCAAGACGCAAGCTTGTATATTCGTAGGCTATTCCACTGAAAGCAAAGGTTATCGTCTTGTAGACCCCCAATCGCCAAGGAATATAATTATATCGAGAGATGTTGTCTTCTTGGAAGACAAAAGGCTGCACCAGCCTAACCTGCAACCCAATGACAGTGAATTGCCATCGCCACCACAGCCTCAACAAGTTTTTGTACCCACGGACAATGAACCAGTTCCACAGCCTGAACATCAACCACAACCATGTACGTCTGTGACGGCTGACCCGTCAACTTTAGATCACCTAACAGACTCAGATGCACCTGCGATCCCCGAAGTTTCGAGTTCGACTGATCCTGACCCTCCTGAAGAGCCAGCACCTGAAGCTCTGAGAAGGTACCCAACCAGGGATAGGCGCCCTCCTCAACGGTACGAGGAGCAGCTCCACTTGACCTCAGAATGGGAACCAGAGACCTTCAGGCAAGTCCTCGATCACCCGGAGAAAGAGAAATGGTTGGATGCCATGAAGGCTGAATTTGACTCTCTCAATAAACATGAAACTTGGATTCTTGTCGACAGACCCGCAGGTAGAAAAACTACCAAATGTAAATGGGTGTACAAAATAAAAAAGGACACTAGTGGCAATGTCACGAAGTACAAGGCCAGACTAGTAGCCAAAGGCTTCACTCAAGTAGCGGGAGTCGACTATGGTGAAACTTTTTCACCAGTCGCTAGACTGTCCTCAGTTCGATTGTTATTTGCTTTCGCTGCTCACAATGGTTTGACGGTTGACCACCTCGACGTAGAAACTGCCTTCCTTAATGGCGATTTAGAAGAGGAAATTTATATGGAGCAACCCGAAGGTTTCTCCACTAATCCAAAGGACAAAGTGTGCTTACTCAAAAAAGCACTGTATGGTCTCAAGCAAGCGCCGCGTCAATGGAACGCTAAGGTTTGCGACGCTATGCGCAAACTCCTGCTGAACCAATCGGCAAAGGAACATTGTCTATATTATAGACTAGAAGGTAACGACCTTCTCCTTGTTGCTGTGTTTGTAGATGACTTCTTCATCGTGTCAACTAATGACAGAATGAAGAAGCAATTCAAAAATGATCTGAAAAATACTTTCACTGTCAAAGACCTTGGAGAATGCAAGGACTGTCTTGGCATGAGAGTAAATCAGAGTCCTGGGAACATTTACCTGGACCAAACAAAATACATAGAAAATCTTTTGAAAAAATTTGGCATGACAGATGCTCTATCTGTCACCACCCCTCTTGAACCCGGTCTAAAATTGACTATTCCTGATAAGGAAGAGGACAATGCAGCATTACCGTACCAGGAGCTTATCGGCTCACTAATGTACATTGCCATTTGTACCAGACCCGACATTGCCCATGCGGTCTCATACCTCTCTCAGTTCAATGCACATTACGGGGGGGTACACTTTAGGGCCGCTAAGCGAGTTCTTCGTTATTTGAAAGGCACCAAAGAACTTCGGCTGCATTACCATCAGACAGCCCAGTTCCGTGCAGTGGGGTACGTCGATGCGGACTATGGAAACAATCTTGTGGACCGTAGATCATTCACAGGGTTCGTTTTCCTGGTGAGTGGCTCTCCTATCTCTTGGGAAGCACGCAAGCAGCGTACTGTTGCGCTTTCCACCACGGAAGCCGAGTACATGGCTCTAGCTGAGGCTTGTAAGGAGGCTATATACCTCCAGTCACTCATCAGCGAAATTTTCACTATCGCACAACCCATCGTCATCCACACTGATAATCAAAGTGCATTAAAACTCGCTCACAACCACACATTCCACTCACGCACCAAACACATCGACATTAGGCACCATTTTATTCGCGAATCACTTTCACACCACAACATCAATCTCATGTACATATCCACACATGACATGATCGCCGACATCCTCACCAAACCTTTGCCGAAGCTGAAGCACAACAAGTGTACAGTAGGGTTAGGTTTAGGTTAAGTCGCGTGTTATTTTTTCTAATCATGTTTTTGTGTAGATAATAGATAGGTGTGTAAAGTAGGTTCAGGTGTCTTTATATAGGTTTTTTTTGTGTGCGTTTATATATAGGGTGTGTGTGTAGTGTATATAGGGTATGTTGTGTTTTTTGTACTTGCTGTATATTTTTTTGTCCAATTTTTTTTTTTATACAGGGTGTTGACTTTGCGGGGGGGTGTTAAACCTTCTTGGTTTACATAGACAAAGTCTACACTCGATTTAAGAAGACATCCTGTATGACAATCTATTATGTATTCAATTGTCTGCTTACCAAAATATATCGTATGCAAATAATAATATGCCAATTTACTTTGCCCCTCTAACGATATAAATAAATGTTTATATAAGGAAAACCTGTTATTGGCCATATTATTAATCTATATTATTTGTAATGCATTAATGGAATTACGCTGTTGGTTTTCTAAGAAATAAAAATAAAATAAAATAAATACTTAAAGTGACTAAAATAAATTATTTTTTATTTGTATTTTGTATTTGTAATATAAGAAAAAACTGATTTTATCAAACTGAATGCAGATGCAGTTTTTTATTTATTACGAGTATTTACTTTCATTCCAGCAGCATGAGCAGAGCTGACCGCCGGGTGCGCATCCGCAATCATCCAATAATCCGGCGACAATGTGGAGCTGAGGGGATATCAGCTGATACCACGCGCCGAAACTTGGATGGGCTTCATCCATTTATTAATAACACATATTATTGAGTTTAAAGTGAAGATATAACACGATTGACTGGTTTTGTGAAATGACACGAAATTTTAAAGGCACACGTAATGTTTTTGTATCTGTTTTCAAAACTGCACCAGTGTTTACGACTGACTGTATTAATTTTGTGGCTCTGCAAATGATGGAAGGTCAACTTCTTTACGGTAAAGAGTTAAAAGATAACTCTTTCAATATTGTACTCACAATTACTTTGTTAGTTATTTGGCGAGGGTGGAAGGGGGAATTGAGAGGCGGCTGTAAAAAAAAATTAGAACCCTCAAATTTTAAAAAGGTCTATTTAGTGTATAGAAACCTTGAAAAAAAATTTTCTCCGAAGAAAAACCGCGTTCAAAAACCACGAACTAAAAAGTGTAAAATAATATTTTTTTCACTTTATACACAAATAATATTTTATAACAGTACACTCGAGAAAAGGTTTTACCGAAGTCGGCGCCTAATCTATGTTGAATAATTGATTGTTGTATTAAATTACAAGATAATATTGGGCGCCGACTTCGGTAACACCTTTTCTCGAGTGTACTGTTATAAAATGTTCTTTGTGTATAAAGTGATAAAAATATTATTTAAAACTTTTTAGTTCGTGGTTTTTGAAGGCGGTTTTTTTTTCGCAGACATTTTTTTTTGTTTACAATAATACTAATAACACCATAACTCAGGATCATTAGACTCCTGAATCCTGGTCCAAACGTACTTTAGGCTCCGAAACGACAATTTTAGACGCAACTGGGACTTCTTTGACTGTGAGAGATCCACGCTTCGGCATGAATAGGCTGGCTCGACCGTCGGATAACACGGCCTCACAGAAAACCGACATGAAGCCATAAAGAATACCATAAACAGGATATATGAACAGGATCATCATCATCATCAGCAACTCAAACTCGTCCACTGCTGGACATAGGTCTCCCCTAATGCACGCCACTGCTCCCGATTTTCGGCCATTCTCATCCAGCCCACACCAGCCAGCCTTCGAATGTGATCATCCCATCTTGTCGCAGGGCGTCCAACAATACGCTTACAGAGCCAATCAAGGATTTTACGGCTCCAGCGGCTCCAATTTCTGAGGCGGTCCTTCTGAAATACTCCGAGCATAGCCCTTTCCATAGCTCTTTGAGCGACTTTGAGCCGGTGGACTAGTCCAGCTGTAATGATCAGGATAATGAGGATGAATATCTAATACTGAGCGATGGTAGCCCAATGGAAAAGAACGTGCGTCCTCCTACCGGGAAGTTGAAGGTTTAAATCCGAGCATGTATTTCATATATGCGACTAAGGTAAAGCTGCTGGCTTGATCATCAGCACCCAGAGAAGGAAAACTCTGCATTTATATCAAAACCCTCGCCATCCCGTCTGCCAAGCGTGGTGAGTATGGCAATTACCCCTCAAGTGATTGAGGGAGGCTCGTGCCCCAGCAGTGGGGACTTAAATGGGCTGATGATGATGATGATGATGTATTTCCACCATCAAGTTCCATTAGTGCTTCTTCGGCTCCATCATCAGTTTTTCGTCATCAGAAGTTTTTTTTTATATTCTTCTGCAAAGTCTTTGCTGGGCAAAGACCTCCCCCAAGTCTCTCCATTCCTCCCTATTCAATGCCCTTACCTTAATCATCTGAAGTAACATGAGTTTTCTTATGAGATGGGTGGCAGTCGAGCTGACGGATCACCGGATGGTAAGCGATTGCCACACATGGCTTTCTCACGGTTAAAACTCTTTAAAAAAGATAACTTAAATAATCAATTCAACCAATCACGCTACTCGAGTGTCAATTTTTTCTTTTGTCAAGTAACTTAACACCGAAAATATCGTCCATTTTCATTGGACTTTTCCTGCTCGATGTTGGCTAGTTCTCGATAAACTTTAATCTCGTATATCCATCTTAATGCCCCGCAATTACCTGGTAATCCATCTGCTGAGTTTTACTTTAGCCCGGTTTGTGCGGTGTTTGTAATAAAACACAGGTGAAAATCGTGTGCTTACCATTTACATAGACGACATATTTTGTACGTCTTTGTTTTTAATATGGCTCTACCCGAAGATAATTTGCTAATGTCAAGTAACTTAAAGTAGTAGTAGTAATAAGTAGTCAACAGTCGAAGTCGACGAAACATCTCTAACTGACCATGACACAATAATCCTCCTTATGCAGATTAAACTTCAACACAATAAATCACAATGTAGAGTTATAAAAAAGATTAATTACCAAAAATTAGATAGCGATTTAAATGCTATAGATTTTGACTCAATTTATTCTATCACAGATGTAAACATGGCTACAACTTTTTTTATTAAAACCATTAGTGATACTCTTTTGAAAAACACAACAATAATCAAAACTTCAAATCGAAAGACAATAAAAAAACCATGGATAACAAGGGGAATATTAAAATGTCTCCGGAATCGAGATAAATTACACCAAAAATGCAAAAAGAATCCAGATAATGAAATAATTAAGACTACGTACAGGAGATATAGAAATTACTGCAGTGAACTACTCAAAAAACTTAAAACAGAATATAATAAAATGGAGTTAACGAAAGCCGCGAACATAAACAATAAAAAACTTTGGAATACAATAAAATCAGTTACAAATACAATTAAAACTAATGATAATGCATTGAATTTATTAGACAAGTCAGATCCCATTAACTCAACGAATACCGTAAATTCATTCTTTGTAAGCATTGGTAAAAATTTAGCGGAAAAAAGTTCTGCAAACGCTTTGCAAACTTTTAAGTATCCTGATAAAGTATACCCACACTCCTTAGTTCTTCTTGACACAGATTATCAAGAAATAGATACCCTTATATCAAGTCTGAAATCAGACTCATCTGTCGGAAGAGATAACATCCCACCAGCATTTTTAAAAAAGTTTAGAACACTTCTTATTCCTCCTATTATGTACATTTGTAACCTTGCACTCAAAACAGGTCAATTTCCAAAAGATTTAAAATTAGCCGAAGTTCATCCAGTCTTTAAGAGTGGTGCTAGAGACTGTGTTGACAACTATAGACCGATATCAATATTGCCTGCTTTATCAAAAATATTGGAAAAAGTACTTAATAAAAGGCTAACTAATTACCTAGAAAATAATAAACTACTTTCGCCCTTTCAATTTGGATTTCGTACAAAACGCTCGACTAATGACGCTGTTCAGGAACTTATAAATTATATTGTTACAAATTTAGATGCTCACCAAAAAGTAATTGTAATATTTTTAGATTTAAAAAAAGCCTTCGACACGGTCTCTATTCCACTCTTACTTAATAAATTGGAAAAGCTTGGTGCACGTGACACACAATTACAGCTTTTTGCGGATTATCTATCAGATCGGTACCAGAGAGTGAAGATTGATGAATTTTGCAGTAATGATCTTCCAATAACATATGGTGTTCCGCAGGGTAGTGTGCTTGGTCCTACCCTATTTCTAACGTACATTAATGGTCTCTGTAATCTTAATATTAATAATGGCAAAATCATTGCATTTGCTGATGACACAGCACTATTGTTTCGAGCTAATACATGGCCTGAAGTATTTGACTGTGCACAAGCAGGCTTTAACAATGTCATGAAATGGCTTAATGAAAATAGACTTTCACTCAATATAACTAAAACAAAATATATCACGTTTTCTATAAGGAAACACTTACAACCAGACGTTCAGTCACTATCAATAAAAGCTCATAGTTGCTTACAGACTGATACTTCCTGCTCATGTCCAAATTTATCTAAAACAGATTTGATAAAATATCTAGGGGTGATGATAGACAGCAGCTTAAGTTTTCATAATCATATCGATCTATTAACATCTAGAGTACGTAAATTAATTTTTGTTTTTAAAAACCTACGCCATGTCGCCAATTATAAAATTATCAAAATGGTCTACCTAGCACTCTGTCAGTCACTTATCACATACTGCATCACAGTTTGGGGTGGCGCCCCTAAAACTACAATGATACAGCTTGAAAGAGCACAAAGGGCAGTTCTAAAAGTAGGTAGGTCTCTCCCATTCATGTATCCTACAACTAACCTTTATAAGCAATGTGAGGTTCTTTCAGTTCGAAAATTATTCATACTTCACACTATTATATTAAAACATTCCACACTACAGTATGACTCCACTTTAGAAAGCAAAAGAAGGCAGAACAATATTTGTTCTTCTCAAAGCTTTAATACACATTTTGCACGTAAGTTCTTTTGCTTTCTGGGGGGATATCTCTACAACAAATTAAATGTAACCATATCCTATTACTCGCTACCAATACGAGCATGTAAGGAATTGCTACAAAATTGGCTACTTAATTTAGATTATGACAGTACAGAAAATTTATTGAAAGTATTATCATAAGTATATACGGCACCAGAGCTTCATCAATACAGTACATAACATTCACACACGTTGGCACTCACACACACACACACACGCACACACCCACGCACGCACACACACACACACATGCACACGCATACACGAGCACACACACACACACACACACGCACGCACACACACACACACACGTTTAATTAATGCATGCACTTTTTTGTCTTTTTTTGTCTTTTGTTATTCTTTTTCTTTTGTAAAATTAAGATATAATATTATCCATAAGTCATTTATATACAAACCTTTACTTATCAACTAAGACAATAAGTCTGAGGGTGGGGGCCTGGCGATCCGTAACACAGGGATTACCCTAGTATGGACACCAGTCTCTCACAAGGTTATACACCTCATATACTATGTAAACTTAAGTATTGTATTGTCATTGACCTTTGTGATGAGAAAAATAAATGATTTATTTAAAAAAAAAAAAAAAGAAGTCAGTCAAAGTCACAGTCACTTAATAAAATGCCGGTGTTTTACGTTTTATCGACCTACGGATTCCGCGGATATCACTCTAAAACCAATCGCGGGTTTTAAGACTCTATTAGGTCCAAGCAAGTTGTCACGAGACAACTCATCGACACACAATAGCAGTGTTAAAAACGATACAATCCAACACCAAATTTGTACACTAAAAACCACCAGACACTCATTTGAAACCTTTGAATTGCATCAGCCCACGCGGCTTGTTTTGACCCTACCCGCCGAATCCATTTTATATGTCAGCGAGGTGGCGTCAAACCAATGACAGCTGTCAACTGTCAACGTCATCCTACGAAAGACGTCATCAGTCCATGTCAGGTTGTTTTGTGCAACGTGAGGTGTGTAAAATGAGTAAAGAAATTATAATATGAAACAAACTAGTATAAAAAAGGAAATATTAAAAGAAAAAATAGGTAACTCATTTGGCTGTTCAAAATTTGTGTTCTGGTGTATCTGAGTGCTGGGCAAAAAGGAGTTCACTCAGCTCAAGCCATGACTTGAGGTAGGCGTATGTACCTTTAGGCCAAGGCGCATAATTATGGAAAGTCTTTATATCTATTGTAATAAGAGTCAATATTTTTTCTTAATTGACCATTAAAGTTAACTTGATGTCTCTGAGTGTGGCAGTAAGCAAAGGAAATAATGTACGAACTAAAGCGTTGTTACTGTGACGTCACGACTGTATTTATTGCACCTAACCGAGTTTGGAGCGCGTTGTACGATGTAAAAGGGAAAGAGGATTTTGTGGCTACATAGTTGATTTGCATACACGTTAGTAGTCCAGTGGGATCTTAAGGAAATGAGCTAGCAGAGAACTCGGGCATTGATGTGTTAAACTTTGTTTTCAAACATTAAACTACTACTGTTAAATGTACTCTATACTGTACATTACCGTTTAGATGTCTATTTGTTACTATGTCTACAGCAACCTCCTAATCTAAGCGTGTCATTATCGGTTGCGTCCAAAGCTGGAGCCCAGGGTATGCTTAGACCATGATTCAGGGTATGGGGAGTCTGGTAATTACAATATAGCGACTGCGGTAGACCTGCGCAACTCTACCAATTGAATCATGGTTACACGTTTCAGAAACTATCCGAAACGTGCAGGTTTCCTCAAGATATAACATAACATACGGGTATTATTTATTCCATCATCTTGTATCCCCGTGCCTCGTAAAGCACGTTAAGCTATTCGTCTTGCGCCCGATCCCTCTCCGGTCGTGTCACAGTAATGTTCCATCGGAATATGAGGGAAAGGGAATAGAGAGTGCACTTATGTTTGCGCACACACTTGAGCACTTTAATATACCCTGCGTACGTGGCTCATCGTAAAGATTATAATCGGTTGGAGGATATTATTATTACGTCCAAATCTCGGCGTGTTTGCACAAACACAAGTACACTCTCTATTCCCTCCCTTATATTTCAATGGGGCACAACCGAAGAGGGATTGGGCGCAGGACAAATAGCTTAACATCCTTTCAAACCACGGGAGTCTAAGATCTCCACCAACTTTCAGACTTTGGGCTGACATTGAAAAGTTCTTGCCGAAATACTCAGATACCTAGAAATTTTGGCTTGACCCGATATTCAAACCCGGGTCCGAAACTGCAGCCATCGCTTTAAAGTGCGAAATGCTAGCCACTATGCCACCGAGGCAGTTGCGTCTGTAAGAACCACATAAAAAAATAGTATTTCAGATTGTAAAAATGTAGTCGGAAAGGGTTGAATAAAACATTAAAAAATCAAACTACCTCAAACCGCAAAAGGTATCAATCCTCAAAAGTGCACCAGATTCGATGAACTCGAATGTTCACCGATTCCTGCGGGTAACCGGCTGCAATTATCCGATAATCCGACATTGAGGCGCCGGAATATCGGCGGCGACCACGAGCGGAGCGAGCCGAGCGAGCGAAACTGTATAGTCGGAGCTTGAAATGTTTTACCGAAGTGTACTATGACTACTACTAGTACTATAAATACAAACAATAATGTACTAGTATTTTCAGATTCAATTGGAGTTGGCTATGCTCCCCTTTTACACAAGCAACTCAATTGTAAAATAATTAATTATTGTATGCCAAATGCATCTCTTACCCAAATAATAGATAGGGTGGTAAATTGTAATTATGATAAAGACTCAATTATTATATTAATGCTGGGGAATGGATTAAATTCAAATAAAAAGGACATCATTAAAGGGTTCTCCCGTTTAAAAGGGATTGCTGTAAAAAAAATAGTTGTTTGTGCCTTCCCATTTTCTAGGCACTACTTATCAGAACAAAATAACAGTATTCACCTATTGAATACTACATTATATAATTTAGTTACTAGTCATAGCGACAACTTTGTGTTTTTTGACACAAATAAATTTATTAATTATAAGTTGATAGTGACTGGCAAAAAGTTTTATTTGCCTTGTAATGTAAAAAAAGAAGTAGCTACTTTGTTAGCATTTAATATAAATAATATATATAGGCAGACTTTGGAAATTATTCCAAACAATTTAAATTTAAGTCTAAGACAATAGAGGACGCCTCTAGCAATTTATTGACCAGGGAAGATAATTTAAAACTTATTCACCAAAATATACAGGGTCTTCCTGGTAAAGAACTAGAACTAGAATTATTTTTAGAAGAAATAAATGTTGATGTACTATGTCTCACCGAACATTGGTTAAATAAACATCAATTAATTGTTACTATTAATAATTACAAAACTATCAGTTCGTTCACGAGAGACTCTGCAATAAGAGGAGGGTCACTCATTTTGTTAAAAAGTACTCTTAAATGTAAACAACGTAAAGATATTGAGTCACTATCTATAGAACGAACTATTGAAATTTCGTGTGCAGAGCTGGAGCAGCATATCATTGTCTGCGTTTATAGACCCCCTTCTGCAAATTACGACTCATTTGAGACTAGCATGGAAGAAGTCCTGAGAAAAGTATGTGCAACTAGTAAACAAGTTATCGTGTGCGGTGACTTTAATATTAACATCCTGGAGAATTCGCAGAACTCAGTTAGGTTTCTGAATCTTTTTAAGTGTTTCAATCTGGTGCACCTCTTCAACGAACCTACCAGAATCACCCCCACTTCAGCTACATGCTTGGACAACATATTCTGTGATTGTATTGTAGGGGAGAAATCTATAATAAATTTCATAAACTCTGATCACAGTGGTCAGCTGGCTGTTATCGACTGTCATCGAAATGATCGGTCTACAAGTTTTACATGTAGGCCTATTACTAAAAGACGTATAGATAAATTCAAAGATAATATTTATAATAAGGTATCCTTAATGCCTGGTAATAAAAATAGTGTCGACCAGTTGTATGAAAGCCTTTTCGAAATTGTTGAAAAGGAATTTAATGATATTTTTACAAAAAGACCATTAAAGTAAACAGTTCTAAAAATAAATTTAGTGACTGGGCCACTCCAGGGATTCACATAAGCAGGAGAAAATTGTTTGAATTATATGATATTAAAGCTAATTCACGTGATCCTGCGATAGTTGAATATGTTAGAAATTATTCTAAGTGCTTTAAGAAAGTATGTGCAGTTGCTAAATCTACTTACATTAAAAACAAAATAAGTAAAGCAACTAACAAAAGTAAAATCACGTGGAACATCATCAACAAAGAGACTTGTAAAAATAAAACACAACAACACAAGTTCTCTCTAAAAATAAATGGCAAATGTCTTGACTCTGATACTGAAGTGGCAAATGCATTTGAGTCGTTCTTCACTAATATACCAGTGGCAACAACAAGTACATTAAATTCAAGTTCGTATCTTGCTATCTCGTTACTTAAAGCAAATGTTGACGAGTGTCAAACGCCTTTCAAATTTTACCATGTAACCTCCGAGATAATAGTTAAAACTTTCAAAGATCTGAATATGAAAAAAACTGAAGATCTTTGGGGAATATCAGTGGACATTCTAAAAAATATAATACTAGCTATTGCACCCCATTTGGCAACGATATTCAACAGATGTATTGATGAGGGTCAGTTTCCTAGCTTAATGAAGTACAGCAAAATCATACCGTTATTTAAATCAGGTGAAAAAAGTGACCCTTCTAACTTTAGGCCTATTTCTATATTACCAGCACTGAGTAAAATTTTTGAAAAAGTCATATTCGTTCAGTTGCTGTCTCATTTTAAAGTTAACGATTTACTTCATAATAAACAATTTGGGTTTACCAAGGGTAAGTCAACCACTGACGCAGGAGTTGCACTTATCAAGTATATTTTTGATGCATGGGAAAACAAACAGGATGCAATTGGTGTTTTCTGTGACCTCTCGAAGGCGTTTGATTGCGTTGAGCATCAAACATTGTTGTTGAAGTTAGCTCACTATGGTGTTCTAAATAATGCATTAAGTTTGATAAATTCTTACTTATCAGATAGACTTCAGAAAGTCAGTGTCAATGGAACTGACTCTTCAGGCGCCCCTTTATTAATGGGAGTGCCCCAAGGATCAATATTGGGACCTCTGCTCTTCTTGATATACATAAATGACCTCCCTTACTTTGCACAAGATCTTTGTGAAGTAGTGTTATTTGCTGATGATACCTCGTTGATTTTTAACGTTGACCGTCGAAAAGATACGTTTGACGACGTAAATGACACCCTCTCACAAGTGCTACATTGGTTTACAACTAACAACTTGCTTTTAAATGCCAAGAAAACCAAATGTGTAAAATTCACTATGCCCAATGTAAAGCAGGTCAACACTAACGTCGTTATGAATAATGAACATATTGAAGTTATTAATTCGACAATTTTCTTAGGTATTACACTGGATTCCAAACTGCAATGGAAGCCACACTTGGCAGCCTTGGCGGGAAGACTTAGTTCCGCCGCATATGCGGTTAAGAAGATCAGACATCTGACTGATATTGAAACCGCGAGACTGGTTTATTTTAGTTATTTTCATAGTATAATGTCATATGGTCTTTTGTTGTGGGGGTCGGCGGCTGAGATACAGACTATTTTTGTATTGCAGAAGAGGGCCATCCGCTCCATATACAACCTTAGGCCTCGCGATTCGCTGAAAGAACTGTTTAAGAATATCGACATTTTAACTGTAGCTTCCCAATACATTTTGGACTGTATTTTGTACGTGCGAAAGAACATTGATATTTTTTCTAAGAAATCTGATTGTCATGGTTTTAACACTAGAAATAAACACAAGCTCGCGATTCCAAATCTGAAGCTCCAAAAGATTAATAGTTCATTTGTTGGTCAAAGTATTAAAATGTACAATAAGTTGCCACAAAATGTTATTGAGTTACCAACGCATAAATTTAAATCCCACGTGAAAACCTGTTTAATGAGTAAAGGATACTATACAATTGTAGATTACTTAAATGATAAGGATTCATGGACATGATGACCTCCGTGCCTGCACACATGTAGTAATTGTATAAATATTTACTGGAATCATTATTATTATATAATTAATCATTTTAATAAATTAGGCTTAGCAGCATTTATTAATGTATACAAATTGATTAGTATTGATTAATCAAACAATTGACAAGATGCTAACCACCTACTATTGTACACCTCGTCCTGCAGTTTATTAGTATTGGATTAAGTACTCTGTGACCTATGAGGGGAACCTAAGTAGTCATGCTCACTCAAATGTCTCTGAGGTGGTGGCGTTATGTGGCGGGTCATTACATTCCCTCTAATATGGTTGAGTGAAATGATGGCTGACACATACGTCATACTTGTGAACAGGTGCCACCTTTGGGGACTGGTCCGCTTCGGTTTACCTCATATTTAGCTTTTAATTTGCTTCATTCTATTTTGTGTTGCATTAGACTGTATGACTTGGTATGAGGATAATAAACCATTGTAAAAAAGTTGGCGATTAAAAAGAGTAACTGGCGAGTTTCTTGCCGGATCTTCTCGACCAGAAACAACTTTCCGAGCCGGTGGTAGAATCGCATTATGTTTATTTATTTCTTTAGTATATTTTATGTATCAACATATATATGTATTAACATGTAAATTATACATAAGTAATTATAAATAGTTTTAAGTCATTCAAATGTATGACGATTTGTAAGTGCTGTGTACAAGCCTATGCAAATAAAGAATTATTTGAATTTGAATTTGAATTTGAATTTTGCTTCTTACAGAATTTTGAGATGGGGAAATGATTTTTGTGAGTTGTGAGTTGTGAAACTCTAAAAATGCACGTGAATTTTAGCTGGGATTAAAATAAAATGGTTCTTTTTCAGCCTTATAGTGAAACAACATAATCCGAAAATCTTATTACACTACAAGGCTACATTAAAATACGTTTACTATTTTTTATTTATTATGGTAATTACACAATTTGGCTGTGATGTAGCACTATATAGACCAGATTATACCGTATCATTTCGTAGCACATAATTTTAGTATTTCAAAAATACCTTCGTCCGTTTAAGAACTCTAATAGTACATACATACCTACATAATGCAGTTTTTTCAGAGCCACGCTTCGGCATGAATGGGCCGGTTCGGTTAGAGTAATAGCACGGCCTCACAGTAGATTGTTGCATTGTTTAGCTACGTTGTAGCATTTTGCAGCGCTATGTAGCTACGTCGTAGTATTTTGCAGTACTATGGAGCTACGTTGTAGAATTTTGCAGCGCTAATATGTAGCTACATTGTTGTATTTTGCAGTACTATGGAGCTACGTTGTAGAATTTTGCAGCGCTGATATGTAGCTACATTGTTGTATTTTGGAGTACTATGGAGCTATGTTGTAGCATTTCGTGGCACTATGTAGCTATTTGTAGTATTTCGTAGCATTATGTAGCTACGCTGTAATATACCGTAGCACTAAATTAGCTACGTTGTAGTATATCGTAGCACTATGGAGCTACGGTGTAGTATTTCGTAGCATCAGAAGATCCCAGATTGTCCTAGTCCCAATGTAAACATCACATAGGTACTTGAACATCGCTATGTATCCAAACTAACTAGTCACACATTTTTGTGATGGGTAACAAAATATTAACGAAGTGACAAACATTATCCACCTTATTATAAATCGCGGTCTAAAGTCATTACCGTACTAAAGCTTATGTCATCTCGTTCCAACACGCAATGTTAAAAAGGGTTGGCATGAATTTAGTTCCGGGACTATCCTTAGTTCGTGATTTGTAATAAGGGGGATGTGTTTTAGTACTTAGATACACGTATGTACTAGATGCTGCACCATAACTAGTTATTAAAAGCATATTAACACGTATTACACATAATATTACACATTATTCTGTGGCATAACAGCTATGGTTGTCCTTTTATTTTGTGTGACCTTTTATTTTTTTTTTATGTGACAGGTGGCAGACGAGTAGACGGATCACCTGATGGTAAGCAATTGCCGTCGCTCATGGACACCCGCGACGCCAATGGAGTCACAAGTCCGCTGCCAAACTTTAAACCCCCCTTTCCCCCGGATCGGGCCTCGCTCCGGTACCCTTACTCACGCAGCGAAACACAGCACAAAGCTGCTTCACGCCGGTTGTGAGGCCGTGGTATCACTTCGGTTGAGCCGGCCCATTCATGCCGAAGCGTGTCTCTACCACGATCAAACAGAATACAGTCTATCATCAAAACAAAAGAGTTAACAAAATTAGCCCTTTGCCTCCCCATAACCATTCATTATTAAAAGCATGTTAATGCATACGTCCCTAGTCATTAGTGTTGCTTCATTGTCGATAGTATTTTGGTAAAAAAAAATCTGAAAATAATGAAAATATTTTCTTTAAAAATATTGATAAATAAGAAAGATTGCACCACCCTCTTCTATCCTCTTCTATCTGATGTCATTTAACTGAAAGTTGTCTGCTAGAGATCGCTCCCAGCGATGAGTCCGCCTAAACTGTACATTGTATCTCTGTGTACCTAGCTTATAAGTTTTTAATGTTGTGCAATAAAGAGTATCTATCTATATATCGAATGTCCTCCGCACCGATATTTAGGCTATGGTGGCCAATAGGACATATTATAGAGAATAATTGTGTGCGTAAACAAAAATGCCCTTTCCCATATCCTCATATTTCGATGGGACACATCATGCCACGATAAAAACGGGATCAGGCGCAAGACTATTTCGGCTTAATGTGCTTTGCAAGTTAGGGTGCAAGCCGCCAACTTTCAGACTTTGAAACTGAGATTTTTTTGACAGAAATCAACAAATTCATATTTAACTGGCCCAACTCAGGTAATGATTCTGGTATCACAAACAAGGCCATTGCTTTTAAGGATGACTCACAAGCCACTGCTATGGCTGATTGTTGAAATTGGTGGCCCTAGCTGATAATATCAGACATCTTTATTATGATCTATAGGCACAATTTCAACTGTTGGAAAGTGATGATGATTATTATCGATAAACTACGCTCCTTCCGTAACGTAGCCGTGATCATTCACGCTTCGGCACGAATGAGCCAGCTCAACCGGACTGATACCACGGCCTCACAGATAACCGGCGCGAAGCAACACTGTACTGTGTTTCGCTGCGCGAGTGAGGCCCAATCCAGCAGAATGGGGAGTTTAAAGGTTTGCAGCGTATTTGTGACTCCACTGGTTTAGCGGGTTTCCACGGGCGGCGTCACTTACTTACCAACATGTGATCCGTCTGCTCGTCTGCCATCTATCGCATAAAAAAAAAGGTAGTTCACGTAGCAACACTACTGTCCATGTCCCCTGCCCATGTCCCCAGGGGAGGGAGATTCGATTATCCCCGTAATTGGCAGGCGAAGTCTTTTGATAGGCTTAGTCTTGTCTGCGAGCCGATGGTCTCTGCGGATCAGGATGTGGATGAATTCATAACTAATCATGTATCGTCACAGTTATGTCCATGTTTATCCTTATCTATACTGATATACGGACGCATTGTTGGTCTAGTGGTTTAAGTACCGGGCCGTGATCTCGGGGTCCTGTGTTCGATTCCTGGGCCGAGCAAAAAGGTGTTTCGAATTTTCCGAACATAGCTCGGGTTTGTTATCACCAATCCGCATTTGGCAAGAGTGGTAATTAAGTCTTATCCCATCATAGTAGCGATGACTTGATTTCTATGATGGAGGCATTTGTCCTGCAGTGGAATAGTATATAGGCTGATACTTTTATACTGATATAATTTATCTATATGAATAATTCTACCACTTCGTGTGATGGGAAACATCGTGAGGACCTGTCTGCATAAGAGACCTGCATGTCCCGAATTTTTTTTATGTTGCAGGTGGCAGACGAGTAGACGGATCACCTGATGGTAAGCGAGCAACCGCGACACCAGTGGAGTGACAAGTACGCTGCCAACCTTTAAACCCCCTTTTTTCCTGCATTGAGCCTGTGGTATTCTCACTCACGCAGCGAAACACAGCACAATACTGCTTCACGCTAGTTTTCTGTGAGGCCGTGGTATATCTCCGGTCGAGTCGGCCAATTCATGGCGAAGCCTGGCTCTCCTACGGTCGATAACATATTGTTAGCCTAAACAGTCCCACTGCAGGGCAAAAGCCTCTCCCAATCTCTTCTAATTTCTCAAAATTGTGGATATAATATTTGCGATAATGATTTTGAACGTGTTATCGTGATCCAGTAGGTGTGGTTTCCCTGTCTAAGGGTTCCGAATTTCAGACGGAAGTCACTTCATTGTAATTACTAGACTTCTTGAATCCTGAATCATGGTCCAATTGTATCCCAGGCTCCGAAGCGACAGCTTTTCGTCTCACTGCAAGGAAAAGGTGCCAGAATTCAAGTTATCGCTACTATGATGGGATTTGGCTTAATCACCACGCTTTCCTAATGCGGATTGGTGACCACAAACCCGAGCTATAGTCGAAAAACTTGAAACATACTTTTGCTCGACCCGGGAATCGAACCCAGGACCCCAAGATCATGGCCCGGTACTTAAACCATAAGACCAACAGGATGGATATTATTTATACCTCTAGCCGGCTTCTCGATAGGAGAAGCCCCCTCTAGAGGAGATCCCGACATAACCCTCCTGCTCCCCAGCAGGAGGGTATGCATAAGGCGCCGCCGAACGATAGCGACGTTGGCCCATTGCACTTCGGGGCTGGCGGCATTACCCCGCGACAAAAAAAAAAGGCCAGATGGAGCGACCATCTGCGAAAAGTGGGTGGCCTGATTTGTAGCAAAAAAAAAACTCGACCGGAGTGACATTTAGAAAGACCATAGACCATTCCAGTGAGCAAAAACTCCACTGAGCTTTGACCCACTTGCACTGCTGCGGCACACATGCAGAAAATTTAGGACAGGGTTTCTTACACTCTTTATTTTACAGTGTATTTTTACAAATACAAAATACAAAATATATTTATTTGTTAAAACGTACGTTACAAAGGTGTTGTAATTAGTTTTAGAGATAAGTACGCTATGCTCTGCTTTTCAGCTTGCAAAACAAGTAAAATTAAAACAAGCAAATAAAATGTAAATTCATAATAATAAATTTTAATCTCAAATCCAATAAAAAATCCAATTAACATGTCATTTAAATTTGAATTAAAGGTTGTAAATATTTTGGAATATTAATAAGATTCATGTAATTTTTTTAGTTCTAACAATTCCTTGATTGAATAGAAGGCCTTTTCTACCAAAAATTTGAATAAATTTCTTTTGAAATCATTGATGTTCCGTTTCGTTCGCAGTTCTATAGGGAGGTTATTATAAATCTTGGGGGCCATGGCAAATATACTTGTATGGACAAGGGCAGTCTTTGTAGCAAGTATTTTTAAATTATAACGACGACGCTGATTAAGGATAGGTGAGAACAAGCATATTGTTCCGTATAAATAGGAGAGTTTCGTATATATACATGATAGAGTAGTCATTATGCTCTTTTTGATGAAGTATGGCTCACAGCTATCGGTTGGCCGCAGACCGTATATTTCTCTGATTGAGTGCTTATGGGCAATAAGGGCCTTTTCTTTGCCTGTTGCATTCCCCCAAAATATCATTCCGTATCTTAACGTGGACGTCACATATCCATGGTAAGCTGCCATATTGCTTCTAACTACCTTTCTTAATTGATAAGTGCATAAGAAAAACGGTTTAGCTTATTGCAAATTAAGTCTAACTGGGTTGCCCAGCTTAAGTCATTATCAATGTGAATATCCAGGAATTTTGAGTTATTTCCATAGTTTCTCCGTGATATATATCCGCGTTTAATTTCAATGTTTAAAATTTTGTACTTGCATGTGTATCCATTGATGCAATAAATTAATTGTCTATCTATCTATCTACTTTTACTAGAACTTACACAATAAAGATGCAGAACTGGAAACTCCAACGTCTGCAATAGCTTTACGGCCATTCACACGGCGCCTTAACCCTTAAATTGAAACTCATTTCCATATAAAGAAGCCAGTTCGTTTCGCTCGCAAATAGGTCAAGACCGGTAGTAGTTAACACGGATGTTGCCAGATTACTACTTATGTAACCTTTAATATATATTTATGTAATAGATTGCAAATGAATAGATAGATTCACCCGGTAGGCAATTGCCGCCCTCTTAGACAATTGTAAGACCAGTGGATTTATAAGTGAGCTGCCATCCTTAAAACTCTTCTTGCCCCGGTTAGTTCTTCGTCAACCTTACTAGGTGAAATACTCATTTTCAATATCTATAACTGTACTTTTGTGACCTTCCAAGTTGTTTTCAAACTTTAGGATGTTATTATTTATGGGTGTAATATATGTATTTAAGTATATATTTGTGTTCCTCTGTTGTCTGATATCTGTAACACAAGTGCTTAAGCTACTTAGTACGGAATCAGGTCAACGTATGAGATGTTGTGAGAATTACTATTATTATTTACTTATTACAGAATCAAATAAATTAGACAGACATTGTTACATATTCATTTTAACAGTTAGTAGCACCACTTATAATCCAAGTAGGATGGACCGACTTGGATAAATATTTCATGCACGGGATTTTAACATGGCTCTGATTCAGTAGTAAAATGTAAAAGGAGAAGAAGGCGGACAGGAGTAGATTTTTCATTCCTGTATATACAGCGTATGTACAGCGCGGCGAAATTGAATTAAAAGCGAGCGAAGCCGCGGAAAATATATAATTAATAATAAACACGTAGAACGCCCTGTTGGTCTAGTGGTTTAAGTACCGGACCATGATCTCAGGGTCCTGGGTTCGATTCCCGGGGCGAGCGAAAAGTATGTTTCGAATTTTTCGGATATAGCTCGGGTTTGTGATCACCAAATCACATTTGGCAAGCGTGGTGATTAAGCCTAATCTCATCATAGTAGCGATAACCTGATTTCTATGATGGAGGCCTTTGCCCTGCAGTGGGACAGTTTATAGACTGATTACAAAAAAAAAGAAATACGTAGATATTGTGACAAATAATTTTATCTATTTATTTCTGACCGGATGTCGTAATTGGTCTTGACCCTGCCTCTGCCCTGCCTGCCTGGTTTGATCCCCACCCTGGACAAACATTCGTGCGATGACTACTTGGGTTTCTTCAGTGTCTGGGTGTAATATATGTATTTGAGTATATATTTGTGTTGCTTTGTTGTCTGATATCTTGTTTTTATGACTGCTGTGGCAAGATGTACTGTGTCTGTTTCAACCCTTTAATGCTTACAATGTAGTTTAGCCGGTATTCGTCGTTTCTGATTTTTTTTTTATGAGTTAATTGTAGTATAAGTAGGTTTATTGTATTATGTAGTTATGTATGTATTATA
>CM032484.1:16780253-16791981 GCA_019059595.1 Marasmia exigua
AGAGCTTCACGCTTGTAACAAGATGTTACAAGTGCCAGCAGTATGGGCACGCCGCAAAAACATGTCGTGGTGAGAAAACCATCTGCGGTCACTGTGGAGAAGATGGACACGACATGAAGGATTGCCCAAAGAAGGCCGAGCCACCAAAATGTGCCACTTGCCTGCACTACAAAAAAACAGTCCAATCATAAAACTGGTGACATTGACTGCCCTGCTAGAAAAATGGCCGAAAATCGATATATTCGATCGATTGATTACGGAGGCGCCTAATATCGCCATTGTTTAATTAGTGTACTTATATTTACTATAAATAGCTTATATTTTTAAATTATGTTCAGTGCCTACTAATTTTATTTTATTAGGTAATCAAAGACTTTGTAAGGTGTTTCGTAGTATTGCTAGATAAACGTTTCTAAGTGTGAAGGTATGTGTGTCATGTAAATTTCAGAGTCATCAAATTGTTAACTAGGTTATTCATGAATCATTGTCAGTCAGGTTTATTTATTTTTAAATTTGGATTAAGTGTTAGTATAATTTAATGTTTTATTGTTAAAATTGATAAGCTCCTTTTGTCCTTTTCTTTCTTTCGTTTTTGCCTGAGATACAGGATATTCCTAGTTCAGGCAACAAACTTAAAATTAGTTACCGTAGTATATGTAGATTATAAGTATTTATATTGTTCTCGTGGTTTTTCAATAAAAACTTATAAACTTACTTATAAAAACTTATTACTTATAAGGGACCAACGGCTTAACGTGCTTTCCGAGGCACGGGGGTACAAGACCGCCAATTTCCAGACTATAGGCTGCCACTAAGAATTTCTTACTGAAAACTTAGGTACAAATTTTTGGCCCGACCCTGGGATCGAACCCGGGACCTCTTGCGCAGCCGTCACTTTAAAGTGCGACCCACTAACCACTGCGCCACCGAGGCAGTCTATTACCTTACTCTCATGTTAAACGGCTCAACGTGATTTTTGAGTCACTTAGGAACTAGTATTGGCTCAACCCGGGGATCGAAGCCGGGACCCCAAGCGCAGACCGTTCCATAAAAGTACGATCCACTAGCATTCGCAACGCACAGTCGGAGAACAAAAGTTTTTGAGTTTTCTTATATATAATATGGCTCTACCCGAAGATATCTCGCCAATGTCAAGTAACTTAATGAGAATGAGTGGTTAGTCAACAGTCGAAGTAAGCAAAAGCCACAGTCACTCAAAACAAAGCCGGTATTTTGCGTTTTATTGACCTACAGATTCTACCGATACCACTTTAAACACGACTCTATTAGGTCCAAGCAAGTTATCACGCGACAACTCACTCGACACTCAATAGCAGTATTAAAAACGATACAATTCTCATTATTATTATTACTACTTCGCGGCACTTAACTGCAGCAATAAACACCAAAATTGTTCACTAAAAACCACTAGAAACGAATTTGAAACCTTCGAATTTCATTAGCTAAAAAATAAATGAGAACCCTCAATTTTAAAAAGGTTTTTTTAGTGTCTCATTTTTTGCCAAAAAAGAGACTCTAAAAAACTTGAAAAATAAATTCTGCGAAAAAAACCACGAACTAAAAAGTGTAAAATAATATTTTATCACTTTGCACACTTCAAATAGGTAACATTTTATAACAGTACACTCGAGAAAAGGTTTTACCAAAGTCGGCGCCTAATCTCTGTTGAATAATTGAATGTTGTATTAAATTACAAGATAGCAATTAGGCGCCGACTTCGGTTTTTGAACGCGGTTTTTTTTTCGCAAAATTTATGATATACGAGTAGCTCAACAAATT
Source organism: Marasmia exigua (assembly GCA_019059595.1). Lineage (NCBI taxonomy): Eukaryota > Metazoa > Arthropoda > Insecta > Lepidoptera > Crambidae > Marasmia > Marasmia exigua. The sequence goes on from CM032484.1 coordinate 16,782,054, forward strand.
AGCACACTGGAGTGGCTTCAGCTCATCACATCAGTCATAAAACTGATAAGCATTTAGTCTTACGGAAGTTTCGAGGACAGCTACCAGCCGCTCTACACGCAGCATAAAATTAATGCTGCGAAGCCAACACGTAGAGGCCCTTTCCATAGACAATTTACTCTAAAGGTGATGTGACTCAAGCCAGCGACTATTCCTTGTATACATTTTGGAGTGTAGCCAAAGACAAACTCTGGTTGGTGTAAGACTATTGGAAGAAGTGGAAACAAAAGAATCTGGGCTATTGGGTAGAACAGATGTTTTCAAGTTTAGACCTTCGTGCATTCCCGATATACTCGTAAAGCGTCTTGACACTTACTGATAAAAATCTTTTGTTGTTCGTCTGTACGAACAACAAAAGATTTTTTTCAGTAAGTATTTTGTTTTTCTACCCCATCTTGTAGGTTTTTTTGTTAGTTTGTAAAAAATATTTCTACCTTTATCAAGCAGAGGAAATAAAAGCATGTTAAAAGTTGCAAAATTTGTTGAAAAGTAACTAACTAGGATGGCGCAGTGACCCAAAGTGAGCCTTGGCCTCCGATAATAAGTCTCCATCTAGGTCGGTCCTGCACCCGCCAATCATTCGCCAGAAAAGCAATTACTAAATTTAATTGGAAACTAAGTATATATGTCACCGGAAAATAACAAAATCCGTTAGTTTATCAATTTACTAGGAAGTTTATAAACTTTCGTAGGATTCTAAACGGGAGATAAATAGTCGCTGGCTTGAGTCACATCACCTTTAGAGTAAATTGTCTATGGAAAGGGCCTCTACGTGTTGGCTTCGCAGCATTAATTTTATGCTGCGTGTAGAGCGGCTGGTAGCTGTCCTCGAAACTTCCGTAAGACTAAATGCTTATCAGTTTTATGACTGATGTGATGAGCTGAAGCCACTCCAGTGTGCTAATTTGTTGAGCTACTCGTATATCATAAATTTTGCGAAAAAAAAACCGCGTTCAAAAACCGAAAGTCGGCGCCTAATTGCTATCTTGTAATTTAATTACAACATTCAATTATTCAACAGAGATTAGGCGCCGACTTTGGTAAACCTTTTCTCGAGTGTACTGTTATAAAAATGTTACCTATTTGAAGTGTGCAAAGTGATAAAATATTATTTACACTTTTTAGTTCGTGGTTTTTTTTCGCAGAATTTATTTTTCAAGTTTTTTAGAGTCCTCTTTTTTGGCAAAAAATGAGACACTAAAAAAACCTTTTTAAAATTGAGGGTTCTCATTTATTTTTTAGCTAATGAAATTCGAAGGTTTCAAATTCGTTTCTAGTGGTTTTTAGTGAACAATTTTGGTGTTTATTGCTGCAGTTAAGTGCCGCGAAGTAGTAATAATAATTATGAGAATTGTATCGTTTTTAATACTGCTATTGAGTGTCGAGTGAGTTGTCGCGTGATAACTTGCTTGGACCTAATAGAGTCGTGTTTAGAGTGGTATCGGTAGAATCTGTAGGTCAATAAAACGCAAAATACCGGCTTTGTTTTGAGTGACTGTGGCTTTTGCTTACTTCGACTGTTGACTAACCACTCATTCTCATTAAGTTACTTGACATTGGCGAGATATCTTCGGGTAGAGCCATATTATATATAAGAAAACTCAAAAACTTTTGTTCTCCGACTGTGCGTTGCGAATGCTAGTGGATCGTACTTTTATGGAACGGTCTGCGCTTGGGGTCCCGGCTTCGATCCCCGGGTTGAGCCAATACTAGTTCCTAAGTGACTCAAAAATCACGTTGAGCCGTTTAACATGAGAGTAAGGTAATAGACTGGCCTCGTGGCGCAGTGGTTAGTGGGTCGCACTTTAAAGCGACGGCTCTGCGCAAGAGGTCCCGGGTTCGATCCCAGGTGCGGGCCAAAAATTTGTACCTAAGTTTTCAGTAAGAAATTCTTAGTGGCAGCCTGGAGTCTGGAAATTGGCGGTCTTGTACCCCCGTGCCTCGGAAAGCACGTTAAGCCGTTGGTCCTGCGGCCAATCCCTCTCTGGTCGTGTCACAGTAGTGTCCCATCGGAATATGAGGGTAAGGGAATAGAGAGTGCACTTGTGTTTGCGCACCACACTTGAGCACTATAATATATCCTGCGTACGTGGCTGATCGTTGAGATTGGCCGCCGTAGCCGTAATCGGTTGGAGGATTATTAAGGTAATAGAGAATGCACTTGTGACTGCGCGCACACTTGCACCTTAATATATCCTGCGTCGATGACTTGTTAAGATTCGCCGCTATAACCGAAATATCGGTTAGTAATCAATTATTTTAAACAATTTAAACTTTTAGAAAACTAGGAAAAAACTCCGTTTTACCGATTTTAAGTGCGCACAGCCATCGCACACAACGAACTTTGCCCGGCAGTTTAAAGTTAACCGAATCGCTTTGTTAACAAAATTAATCCCACACCAACTCATGAGGGTACAAGGTTTTCGAGTTTTGCCCGGGATTGGTGTCCGGATTAACTCTGAACCGCCTTATTTTAATGGGTTAAACTGAAATTTTATTGTATTTTGTGAGAACGCCGTGTGGTCCCGGCAAAGTAGAATAGGCCACCCTCACTCTTACCGAGGTGTCGTAAAAGGCTACTAAGGTAAAGCTGCTGGCATGATCATCAGCACCCAGAGAAGGAAAACTCCGCATTTATATCAAAACCCTCGCCAACCCGTCTGCCAAGCGTGGTGAGTATGGCAATTACCCCTCATGTTATTGAGGGAGGCCCGTGCCCCAGCAGTGGGGACTTAAATGGGCTGACGATGATGATGACGATGAACTGTTTATGTATCTCTTTTCTTTTTACGACAAACTCGTCTGATAGAAAGCGACAATAAGGTCGCGAGGATTATACGCGTTTGTCTAAAATATTCCTTTTTAATTTCTCGAGGACACCGACACAAAGTAGATAGTTTGTGACTAGGTGAAAGTAAGCAAATTGCCGCCGCTCCATCCATGGGTGTCCATGAGCAGGCGGTAAAATCAGAGAAGTTTCAAAGTGTGTTGCCAAACCTTTAAACCCCCCTTTCACCGGTTGGGCCTCTAGTAACGTAACTCATGCAGCGAAATACAGCACAGACGTCGCTTCAAGCCGGTTTTCTATAAAGTCGTAACTCTTGCCTGAAAGATATCCAGATTAGACTTGTGGACTGGACCTAACGATCTAAGATTTGATCCAATTATCGATGAAGTCCATAATTTTCAGTTCAATTATAATATTTTTTTTAAGTGATAGATGGCAGACGAGCAAACGGATCACCTGATGGTAAACGATTGATTTTCTTTAAAAATTTGAGTAATATTATTGTGAAAATACAAGCTGTGTCTCTATTACATTTTCTGAATATTATAAAACAAATAAGCAAAAAATTCGACTCGGTAAGCGTAGTGTAGGACGCCCTGCGACAGGATGGAATGATGACATTCGAAGGCTGGCTGGTGTGGGCTGGATGAGAGTGGCCGAAAATCGGGAGCAGTGGCGTGCATTAGAGGAGACCTATGTCCAGCAGTGGACGAGTGTGGGTTGCTGATGATGATGAAGCAAAAAACAGCGACACGACGTTTACGACTTAGCTTAGTGAAATTTAAGAAAGGTCATCGCATATAGGTACATTTAAGTGGGTAAATATTTATAAGATAATATTTTAACATAGACATAGGTATATAAATACATCCATAATCCGAGTAACAGCAATGAAACGTCGAGATATTCTCAAATTGCAAATTATTTTGGTATAACGTTTGTATGGGAAATACACTTTGTTCGCCGGCCCCTTAAGCACTTGTGTTACAAATATCAAACAACAGAGGGGTACAAGTAAGTATATACTTAAATACATAATATTACACTTAGAATGATACCCACACTGAACATACACAAGTATTCATCATACGAATGTTTGTCTAAGGTGGGGATCGAGCCCACGACATTTGGCTTATATGGCAGGTCACTACCAAATACGCCATCCAGTCAGTCTTAAATATTGTGATTATTCGCCTGCCCCTTGTCCCTTTTTTCCATTATTATTAAGTAGGTACACTTTCAGAATAATTAACCATCTTTTTTTTTATATTATGTCTTTGCCCGAAGATATCTTGCCAAAGTTAAGTAACTTATTTAGAATAAGTGGGTATTAAAGTCGAAGCCAGTCAAAGTCTCACTCACTCAATAAAACGACAGTGTTTTACGTTTTATCGACCTACGGATTCTGCCGTTAACACTCTAAACACAATCGCGGGTTTAAAGACTATTTGATCCAAGCAAGTTGTCCGTGACAACTCACCCGATAAATAACAGCAGTGTCAAAAAAAAAAGTAAAAAAACTAAAAACCCAACTACGACAAAAAACGACGCTAAAAAATTATAAAACAAGATTTTCAGAATACGGAACTGAACAAAGTTGCTAATGTAGATGCAAGTAAATGGACACAGTAGACTTTACCAAGATGCCTTCGTTTTCAATTTACAATAATGTCATACAATACTATTCTGAAGTATGCAATATTCACTATGTAGAGATAAAATTTTCTACAGCATTCTGGAAGGTCAAGTCACAATGAAATATCATACAAGAAGTTATTACAACCGCCACCTGGTACCCAGAAAAAAAAACGGGATTCCCCACCCAGTTGTCACATAAAACCACTTATTGTATTACCGCGGTATGAGACAGAAATAAAATTTCAGTTGTATATTTCTAGGCTAAGGATTTGGAGCAAGTGGGATATAGTAGTGTTGTCTTTTGGTGTTGCAGTCTTGATTGTTGAGTCTTGCAAGAGGTAAATTCTATTGATAATGACAAGCTTTAAATTATATCATTTTTAGGAGCCAATAGTGTCCCACTACTGAACATCCCGAGCAAGTTGGCAAGTGACAACTGTCTCGACACACAATCGCCATTAGCGTGTAATTCTCAGTTGCGTCCAAAGCCGTCACTCTGGAGCCCGGGGTACGCTTGAAACCATGATTCTTGATATGAATAAGGGCTTTCCTTATACAAAAAAAGTGTCTAAGGTTTATGAGTGGTATTGGACCTATGGACTCCTGCAGACCGCTTTTTAAAAATATAACTTGTTAACACTGCCATCAATGTATATTTTCGAGTCATGCACTTTTACAAAAAATAATTTGAGTATTTTCAAGAAGAAAAATGATATGTGCGCTTACTCTAACAGATATCCGAATCGTTTGGTGGTGCCATCTTGCTCAACAACGAGCTACCAAAAAATTGTCATTATATGTCTGTCAAATTATACATAAAGTTGCCAGAAGCATTAAAAGATTTACCCATAAAAAAAATCAAAAAAAGTTATATAAATGGTTGTGTGATACATGTTTCTACAATATTAAAGAATTTATGGAATGTAAGATTTAATTATTTTTTTGTTGACATTATATTAATTATTTTTTGAGTGACTAATTCTTTGTATTGATTTTTATTTTGACTTTGTATTATTTTGTTATAACTTAAGACAACGCTAACTCTCTGTTATTGCATGCCGATATTATTCGGTTAAATGTAAGAATCTAAACGATAATTATATGTAACTTACTGTAACCACATTCACCGCAATATATGATTTCTGATTCTGATTCTGGGGAGTCTGGTAATTAGAATGAAGCGACTGACGTCTGACCTTCACAACCCACAGGGGAACCAACTGAATCAAGCTTACACGTTTCAGAAACTATCCCAAACGGCCAAGCTGATGGTAGAAACAAGCACATAGACTTGAAAATACAAAAGTGCATGTCCGGATTCGAACTCGGTTCCCCCATCGCTCCAGTCTACTCGCTGACTCGACACACTCAATAGCAGTGTTCAAAACGACACAGTTCAACGGATCAGATCACATCACTTCACTACACGATTAATCACAAAAAAACCAAACTAATTAAACTAACAAAACTACAAAACACACATTAATTTAAAAGCTTTATGTAAATTGCGTCAGCAGACGCGGAGGGTTTTTCCTACAAAATCTTTGAGGGAGTTCTCTCAAGACTTATACTGCCACGTAGTGTAGATAGACACAGGACGTTGGTCTTGACTGGGACAGCACTATTATAGGTACTATGCTTAGTGAGCTGGGCACGTACATACTCTATCAGATATATTGTGACATCTAGGATATTTATACAAGGGTTCCGTAGCAGCTTAATTGCGGTTTACTACGAGTATTTATGACAAATAAAAAATATTACTAGATATCGTTCAAACCAATTTTCGACAAAATATTTACATGGTATATTTTTAAAATGTTATAATTAATTTAATTTAAAAGTTACAGGTGCATGTCCCCACGCCTTACACTGCTTTGGAAGTGTCCCTCACGCAAACTGTTTAATTATCAAAAAGAAAATTATATTAAAAACCTTAAATCATTTTTGAAAACCTAGAACTTCTAACACGTTAGAATTTAATGTTCTTTTTTGTGTTTCTTATTCTAAATAGTTTTGTTGTTTGTGTATATTGTTTTTCTATGCTAGAGTGGACAAAAGAGCAAGAGGGTCCGCTTGCTTTTTTATCCGCTTCCATCAAGGGACTACCTGATTGAAAGTAATCGAAATCAGAGAGATCGCTAATGTGTTAAGAACATCTTATTGAAGTTAACAGAATAGGTATATCTAAACAGCAATATAGTTTCGGAAAAAGAGTGGATGTGCCATACGGGAAGACAGACAGACGGACAGACCTGTTCTGTTAGACAGGACGAATTCATCAGTACGGAACACAGGACAGGGATGATTTATTGTGAGGTCATGGCATCACTTCAGTTGAGCCGGTGTAGAAAAGCCTAAGCGAGGCTCTCACAGTATTTTTTTTCCTGGGTTTCGCTGAGTGAATCGGAGGTTTTATTCAGGGAGAAAGTAAAAGTTTAGCAGCGCACATATCTTCACTGGTGTTGCGTATCCGTGGGCGGTGGTAATCACTCATCATCGTATGATCCATCTGTTCACCTGCCACCTGCTATGTGTATCAAGCTATATATTCCCAGATCTGACATTTGTTAAGATCCCAAACAAACAAGGTTTTTCCGCGGTCGTCCTCGCACGCCTGCGCAAACATTACTGGCAAACAAGCATAGATTGTAAGCAGGAAGTTTTCAAACGCATGTATTTTACCGGGTAATAGGTTTTCAGGGTTCCGCTAAAAGGTTCTTAGCGTACATTTGACTCCTCTGGTGCTTAGTTAGCAATCACTTACCATCAGACGGGCAATTTTTTTTTGCATTCAACATCGATGTCGAATTTGAGATTCGTATAGACGAATAATTATGTAATATCTATATTCGATTTCAATGTCGAGTGCTCCAGAGTTCTGGGGTTTCTCTTAGGTTCTGGTCCGTGTGCTGGTCTATCACCTATCACAAAAGAAAGGCGACCAAAATAATTATTTTTTACTTCAATCAAATTTATAAAAAGTAGTAGGTACCTAAAGAGTTTCCGCCACAAATTCTCGCAGACTCAGTAAAAAGACAAATACGGTTTGCAGCGGGTAAGGACATTAGCTGATTTTGTTCTGCTGACTATTGCTGAAGCTTACTCGCTGAGTAGAGTGCGGCAATAAAGAACTTTCAATTCAGATGATAATAATTTCAGGTGTTTTAGTAGAAGGCAAAGTGTAAGAAAAGAGGATGAATTAGTGAATAAATTATCGAATGAATAAATGAAGGTGTAAACTAGACACCAGAAGTAACCGAGATGTCAGACAGCGCCGCCCCATCAACCGTTGATGAATTGTAATAATTTGATTTTTCTGAACTCTAATTTCTCATCCTCACAACATCTCATACGTTGACATGATTCCGTACTAAGTAGCTTAAGCACTTGTGTTACAGATATCAGACAACACACATCAGAATAATAAGAAGTGTATAACTGCCGAATGCGTTTATTGCACTGATTTTAATTAATTGTTTTTACATAAAGTTGCAAAAGTAGGTTGGCTGTACATCGGAATCATCAAAATACACGTCATACAATAACATGTCCGAGTTGACTCGTACAGAATGAATGAATAAATCTTTATATAGAAAAAGAGAAATGCTAAACATATCTAACTGTGAAGGAGTCACATTTTGTCATGAATGGGCAAGTCCATTTCGGTTCAGGAACCGGAATGGTAGTGACTGAAGGTATCAGATTTAAACGCACTTATGACTCCACTGGTGTTGCGGGTGTGGGCTCACTTGTGACGCCACAATCGCATACCATCAGGTAATCCATTTGCTTGTCAGCCAACTCTCATTCTCTTAGTAAGTTATTCCCGGCTACGATCCCCAGGGTACGATTATGCCACGATGATTTGGTGAGTCTGGTTATTGTAAAGCGACTGCCGCTTGGCCTTCGCAACCTACATAGGGAAACCAAACTGAGTCATGGTTACGCGTTTCAGAAACTATCCGAAACGTGCAGGTTTACTTACGAGGTTTTCTCTTATATTGAATCTATTTCACTCAATTCTCATAACTCAGGCCACGCTAAACAGAGGACGTGCTCTGTAGATGCCCACCGCCGCCCAACTTGAAACCACTCCCCAAGGCCTACATCGATTTATCTTAACGACTTGGCAACGTTTCAGCGAGTAAATTTATTAAGTCGGGTCTAAAAAGGCTCAATAAGCATCGATATCAAGTTTAGGCACAAATAGTTACCTACATAATGGAGAATGTTCACAGTTGTAAATAATAATATGATTGAAAAAAATACTACGAGATGTCGTGTAGTTTCCGAGATATTTGATGCCAAAAAACACGGGTTGTAAAGTGACGTCATTACCGTCCTAGTACTTTGCAACACTAGCTCAGTCCACTCGCGTGTCCCGGTGATACATCGCCCGTATCTCCATCAACTTGGTTGAAAATAAAAAACACGACTGGAAATATTATTACGGTACATCGTGTATCTCCTGCGATACTTAATTTTAAAAATCGTGTTTTACGGTGACGTCACAATACTAGCGCCTAACCACAACCCACAAGCTACTTCGCCACCAAGGCAGTCAAAAAAAGAGAAAGACCGTCCATTGAAGGTACAATTTACGACATCCAATCCCATAGTCCATTCGATCACTAAACAGGCATAATTCAAAAGAGTTTTCCTAGATTAAAATTAAATTTTCCTCATTTCCTTGATCACAGTATATTTTAATCGCCAATCGTAACTCAGAACGTCGTAAATACAGAGCAAGTTGAGTCGTTTGAAACGTTTTAAGCGCGGTTGAAACGTTTCAAAAGTTCACAAAAATCCTCAAACTTTAGTTTTATGGACGGAGTTCGCGGGGTAAATGTGGGTATTTGGGCTGAGGCACTCTATTGTGGCAGGATTAAAGATATATTCTTCGGCAAAAAAATAATTAACATTTTTAGTCATCAAAAATATTATATGCTTAACAAAAATGACCTCCCGCGAAACTCACGTATACGTGGAAGCCTTTACGTCCGTGACAATCGGGAAATTGCTCCTATCACCTACGTTGGTACGGTCATATCCTACGAAAACCGGACAGCTACGTGGGAAACAAATGTCTGGCCATGCTTGCACCGCCGAATCCCGGCAGAACAGATAGACCTAAAAAGGTGTTTATTGACATGAATGCTAATAAACTGACCACTATAAGGACGAAGATGGAGGAGTCAAAGTTGGAAAGCGGACCCCGGGCTCCGAAACGATGACAATGGTGCCTTAAATGAAATAACCATGGAAGAACCATGATTCGGGGTAAATACCACAGCCTTACGGGCAACCGGCAAATGTGTGAGGATATCGGAGTCCCATCTGTGGGGAAGTTTACAGGTTACTAAAGAAAATTTACGAAAACACAGGGTGTATGTGGTTGCATGTTTTTAAATTGTTTTTTTAGTCGCCACGCCATGTGATTATTGGCCGTCTCGCAGGTCA